>CP137672.1:13729573-13864573 GCA_037976565.1 Mesocentrotus franciscanus | reverse complement strand
CTCTGGCAACTGACGTCAAACTCAAGTTTTGTGTGTTCAGTATCATTGGCGCCGGGCACGTTTCAGATATGTAACATTTGGATGATTTAAAGTTTATCTTTCAGACGATTAGCAAACAATCTATATAAAAAAATAGAGAAAACAACATTTTCAATATATTCGCCCAGCCTCGAGCCCTAGCCCTTGCGTTGTTGCAGTTCAAATGCGCATACACTTTGCGCAGGTATCGCTAATATATTCTGCTATCGCTAACCGCCGAGTGACGAAATTGAAGGAGGGGGATGAGCTGGTGCTGTACTTATTTAAGATTTAAATCCATTTCATTCACAATCATCCTGTCATTCTATAACAAACCACCGACTCAAAAACAGTTTGGATACATTTAACTAATGGCTGAGGTGGAAAGATTGAACGTAGATAATATAATAGCACGATTATTAGAAGGTAAGTACTAGCTTTTTTTGTTAAACCCGCTATCCGATTCGTTACCGGGGAGCCGATGTCGATCGTTCATATGTAGTGTATGGGATCTGAGAGCGGGCTGTATTCTCTACTTTTTCAAATGAAAATTGAAATAAATAAGGAAATACACATAGAAAGCGGTTGCCTCTTTTATTTTTTCACATTTACGATTGTCACAAAATTACGCATGTCATAGATGGACTATTTCTTTTTAAGTCTTAGTGTAACTAAGATAACTGTAACGAACTGAGCTGAGTGATGTGACTTGTGTCTTGTGACTGAGTCGGAGCCGTCGACCGTCAAGAGTTGTACGTTGTGTGGGCAACCTACCATATCATACATACATGTCAATCCAGTTTTATTTAGCCTTTAGGCCTAGGCTACTAGACTTCTAGTTACGGCTTACGGGCGCGAGCTTGGTGATTTATGAAATAAATAAACTTGGTATGCATTTGCTTGTGTGGAGAGCCATTTAATAGGGTGTCTGAACGATTTTTCAATTTTCCCTTTTGGATCGTTTTTCACCATTTTGGTTGGATAATTGAAAAAATTATTCACTCAGAATAATACATTTCAAATTTCAAGACTCACCGATGTTTCTATCAAAAGTTACAGCCCCTTCAATTCCCTACAATATTCATCCATTTTTTGTAAGAATCGTAAAAAGACGTACACGCAGAGTTATGTTGTTTTGCTAAATTTAGCACAACAGCTGAATTGCGCAATATGCAAGCGTACACATACGCGTGCCAGCGTACACGTGTTGCTTAACTGATGCGCGATCGGCAATCCATTGTCTTCAATGGGCACCCACTTCCGGGTTTGTAGACACGCGGCCCGATGCATATTCATGTGCAGATTTTACGCGCTATCACCATGGGTTCGGCCAGCGCGGAGCTCACGCCTCCTAGACAGAAATAACCGTCTGGTATGGGTCATTCTTTAATAAAACTGACATTTGTTGACATTCCCCATACACAGACGGTACCCCATACGGCTCGCACCACGGGAGAGATTGAGCCGATTTTGGCCTGCTTTTAGGTCAAAAACTTTCTCCCACGATTTTCTTTATTTAGATCTAATTTTCTGATTTATAAATCAGATACAAAAATACTATGTCTATTTTTCTCCTATGTACAGTTATCAATTTTTTAATGACTTATTTCTAAATGCAAAATTTACGGACTTACGTATATGAATTATCCAATTTTTATCTCAGAACCAAGGAAACGGTACGTTCATGCATTCGAACTGGTAATCTATGACATGACCCGCCCGATATATTTCCGGGTCAACCGACCAAAACAAGCCCAATGGCCAATCAGAGCACGTGTTTGATATTGGGCTTATGAATATTCAAACATCACCGGCTCAAGCCGGGCTGACTCATACGTAGCTATTGGACGTTCGAAAAGAAAAATGAATATTCATCAACTTAAACCAAGATGGCTGACAACAAATCTTGTTGACTACAAGACTTTCTCGGATTAATCATTAATATAGGATCTAAATGAGCAAGCTATCGTAAGTCAAAGTAGATATTTCTGTGTTATTTTCATCTTAATTAATATTCAGTGTAATATTGCAGCCAAAGTGGATATATGAAGACGTAAAGAGTGAAAAATCTCGTTGCATATCTCATTCATCGCGGTCCGGCCGAACCGAACCATTCGTTCCATACACTACTGCATACGCCGTACTTCAGTCTATGTATAGAGGCGGTCAGAGGAGCCAGATGCAATCTCAGCGGAACAACCGTCGATATCAGAGACTGAAGCTTTCGGTCTAACGCCTCCCTACTTAGCTGATCCGAAAAATGTGGGGAAGGGTATTTTCAAACTGTAATTGTTTGTGATCCCTGGGGGCTAGCGAAAAAATAAGCGTAGGGATATTTTCCTTACGACTGGGACTACTTATCGCCAGGGCGTCATATCTCATAAGTGGCAAATTTCGAGTTAGCCAGGAAACAATGTTAATAGCTGTTTTGACCAAGATATTTTTAGAATTTCGAGATGACGCCCTCTGGAAATATTGGAATTAATCTGCTCTTTCATATGACACCTCATTTATTGAGTATCACCTTCAGGATCACAAAGAATAAAGGTTTGAACTTCAAAAAAAAAAAACTTTGACCAATTTTGCATGATCGCGTAATGCACATAGACTGCATAGGGCTGCGTGCAATCTCTATGGGAAGGATTTTAGCACACAACATCGGGTGCGCGATCAGACACCCTACATTTAAGTAAAAACACAAATGTGAATGTAATCACACATTCCCGCACACTAAGAACCTTGCAAATTACTGGCTTCGGCTTTTGCTGGAGGAGTGTCTTCCTATATTTTGGTAATAGTAGGTAATACATGGTGTAGTAGGGTGTCTGAACGATTTTTCAATTTTCCCTTTTGGATCGTTTTTCACCATTATGGTTGGATAAATGAAAAAATCATTCACTCAGAATAATATATTTCAAATTTCAAGACTCACCGATGTTTCTATCAAAAGATACAGCCCCTTCAAATCAAAGAAATATTCATGGTATTTTTGTCAGAATCGACGAAAAAGACGTACACGCAGAGTTATGTTGTTTTGCTAAATTTAGCAAAACGGCTGAATTGCGCAGTATGCGAGCGTACGCGTGTTGCTTAGCTGCATGCGGAATTCGACCGCAAACGGCAATCCATTGTCTTCAATGGGCATCCACTTCCGGGTCTGTTCGCCTAATACACACACGCGGTACGATGCATATTCTTGTGCAGATTTTACGCGCTATCACCATGGGTTCGGCCGGCGCGGAGCTCACGCCTCCCTACTTAGCTGATCCGAAAAATGTGGGGAAGGGTATTTTCAAACTGTAATTGTTTGTGATCCCTGGGGGCTAGCGAAAAATAAGCGTAGGGATATTTTCCTTACGACTGGGACTACTTATCGCCAGGGGCGTCATATCTCATAAGTGGCAAATTTCGGAGTTAGCCAGGAAACAATGTTAATAGCTGTTTTGACCAAGATATTTTTAGAATTTCGAGATGACGCCCCTCTGGAAATATGGGGACTAATCTGCTCTTTCATATGACACCTCATTTATTGAGTATCACCTTCGATCAGGATCACAAAGAATAAAGGTTTGAATCTCGACTTGATAATAAAAACTTTGACCAATTTTGCATGATCGTGCAATGCTCGTACATTGTAGACTGCATAGGGCTGCGTGCAATCTCTATGGGAAGGATTTGACCACCTGTTACAAAACGTAATACAATAGCAACATAATGTACAAGTTGCTATGTCAGACATGCTGTAGCATCACCAGGAAGACAAAGGCAATGATGATGTATTGTACATGTATGAAAGCATGTAATTCCATTATGAGCGTGTGCTGAGCTGGGGGAAATTACATACCACTGTCTATTGTAGAATCACTTTAGTCTGACATGTCTGAAATAGCAACTTACATCAGTTACATGTATATGGTGCTATTGTTTGTTGTATTGTAACAGGCGGTCAACTTTGGCAAAGTTACATACCATTTTCTCAAGTCAGTTCATTGATGACTCATGACTGACAGATGATGTCACAAGGGGAATGAGATCTGGAGGATTTTAAGGGTGGAGCTTAGCAAGTTTGAAAAACAAATATTTCAAAAAAATATTTAAAAATCTATGAAACACATTCAGAAGTTTACATATCAAAATATGAGATGTATGCAGGACTACAAACCAACAGGAATAAACTTGTATTTGGATGGCATGGGCCCTTTAAAGAGAAGGTTGAGTTCTGGGAAGAGGTGAAAAGTAATTTGTGAGCGTTATAATTGTTATTATGCAAGTGTGGAAGAACATCAGATAACAAATGTTCCCTGAAAAGCATGGCTCTTCAAATACCTTAATATTCTAAATATGACATGTAACAGCATAAAAATTGGGACAGATTTTTATGCCACATGGTCGTGTAGTCCCATATACATCTTTCTGTGTACAGTGCTTGTAACTTTACCAAGACTGGGCCAAATTTCTTATTATTTTGATGATTCCAGAACCTTGCAGTACACACCAATACTATACAGGTGTATGCTAAATGATCAACCTTTTCTGATCGATTCCACACTGTTTCTTTCACAAAGCAGTCTCATGACCAGAACTCAACTTTATCTTTAAAGGCTAATTGATAATATGATATTGATGTCACCTAGATCTAGCCTTAAATTGGCTGTGTGAAGAGTGATGACTGATGTAAACAAAAAGTAAAATGCATTCGATATCACCCATTCCTGCACCCGCCAAACCTCTCTCACTGGCTTCAGAGTTGACTTGTGGACTTCTTTCTTCTCGTACAAAGCACTTTGAAATCGGTCTAGAAGATAACATAAAAAGTGTGAATTTGGTACTGGAGTGATACTATTGCTAGCAATTTGCTTACCTTCCAAGTAGGGTGTCTGAACGATTTTTCACAATTATGGTTGGATAATTGATAAAAATCATTTACTCGGAATAATACATTTCAAATTTCAAAACTCACCGATGTTTCTATCAAAAGATATAGCCCCCCCCCAAATCTATGCAATATTCATCCTATTTTTGTCAGAATTGACGAAAAAGACGTACACGCAGAGTTATTTTGTTTTGCTAATTATAGCTAAACAGCTGAATTGCGCAGTATGCAAGCGTACGCGTGTTGCTTAGCTGCATGCGCAACTTGAGCGCGATCGCAAGCCCCACCTCCGATTTAGTCCGTGTGCAGGTCCGTTCGCTAATTCACAAACACACGCGCGGTCCGAATGCATATATGCATGTGCGGATTTTACGTGCTGTCACCATGGGTTCGGGCTGAGCGGAGCTCACGCCTCCCTACTTAGCTGATCCAAAAAATGGGGGGGAAGAGCATTTTCAAACTGTAATGGCTTGTGATCCCTTGGGGCTAGCGAAAAAATAAGCGCATGGATATATTCCTTACGACTGGGACTACTTATCGCTCGGGGCGTCATCTCAAAAGTGGCAAATCTTCGAGCTAGCCAGGAAACAATGTTTAAATCGCTGTTTTAACCAAGATATTTTTAGAATTTCGAGATGATGCCCCTTTGGAAATATGGAGATTAACCTGCTCTTTCATATGACAGCTCATATATTGAGTATCACCTTCAGGATCACGAGCAATAAAGGTTTGAATCTTGATTTTGGTAATAAAAACATAGACCACTTTTGTATGATCGCGCAATGCACGTAGACTGCATGGGGATTAGGGCTGTGCATAACCGTGTAATGAGGTACTCGAGTACACTCCCAGCCTTGCCCGCGAATACTCGAATACTCGGACGCCATGTTTTTTTTTGAATTTTTTTGAATTTTTTTGAATTTTTTTGATTTTTTTGAATTTTTTGAATTTTTCATTTTTCATTTGTTTTTGTTTTTTTGCCAACACCATACTACGAACAGTACGAAGGTTCGTCTCTGAAAACCCCGCGATTTTACTTCAAGTTGCTGTTGAAAGCGCCTATTTGTGCTTTTGAATTTTTGACAAATAATTGAAACAATGTTATTTTTAAAACTAAAGATGACAGGCATATATTCCTCCCAAGTCCAAACAGAAATCGGAGATTTGGTCCCAGTTTCTGAGTGGTGAGTTGACAGTGACACCCTGTGTATGATTGAGCTGGAAAACATTTTTACCCCTGCCGGTGCTCTTCTGGCACGGGTGACCGTCGGCCTGGACAGTGCCAGGTGATCGGGAAAAAAAAAAAAAAAAAATGGCGGCCGAGTATTCGAGTACGAGAAATCGTACTCGAGTAGCTGTCAACAGTGCGAGTATTCGAGTATTCGACTACTCGTCGCAGCCTTAATGGGGATGCGTGCAATCTCTATGGGAAGTATTTTAGCAGACAACATTGGGTGCGCGATCAGACACCCTATTCCAAGTATTCTTGATGATAATGAGCTTTGACCTCGTACAAGAGTTTACAACGTTGGTTCTACTGGAAACACAAATACACGTGACACATGAAAAGAGATGATTTTGCATTGCCCATTTGATACTTACTTTACGATCATAACGACTAGTTTAGTAAGTATACTAAGGCGCACGCACAGAGTTCACTGAATTTGTGAACTCCCTACGTGCCCGCCTTATCTTTCCAGTTATGGCTAGGTGATATCAGTATCATATTTCATATTATCTAGTGCTGTCGTCGTCGAGTACAAATTTCTTTTGTTGACATGTCTTGTCAAATATTTGGCTGACGATGACAACTGTCCACAAAACAGTGAAACATATAGGGAAATTTCAACATTCAAGTCGGCATACAGTCATACTGTACACCCTATATAAAAGCCATAGATGGCCAATTTTATAGGGGCCCAATGTCCCGGCTGTTTACAAAAGGAATAAATAACTGGTTTTGGATATCTACATCTTACAACATATTTTCGATTGATTTTGACCTGGTAAAATGTCTCAGCGGTAGTCAGCACAGGCTATATTGTAGATCTATGTCAGACCTGTTGAAATACGAGTCATTGACCAAGGCTCACAGCCTCATACAGACTTGATGCTGGATGAAGCAAAAAAAGTACAAGTGGATAAACTGGATATATAAAAATCTGCTTTGATGAATGGGAAAGTAACCCGTAAATATAGATCCAAGCCTCATCTGGTTTGAAAATTCTGAAAAATCTAAAAATGATATGAAAACAACTGTAATATGATATATTTTTTTCTTCTCAAAATGCGTTAAGAAGAAGTGCCGGCAAGTGTCACAATCATAGTCGGCATATGCATTCACTACACACAGCCAGCTTCATATCAAAACCCAAGACGTGATCGATCACAGTCACCTTCAAAGTGACAGAAAACATCACCAAACATACCATAAAGATACTTGATGTATGTCAAGTGATACATGTACTTTGCTTGAATTCCTTAAAGTACAAGTCCACTCCACTGCAAAGTTGAGCTGATTAGATAGACAAAATTCTAAAAAGCCCAAATATAACTTGGTTTTGGAAAATAGTGCTCAGATTTATTTTTAATAATTTTTTTTAATGAGCAAAAAACAAGTTAATGAGCGAGTCGGTTGTGACGTAGGGTCCTCACAACACAGATTCGTAATGTAACCAAATTTAATGCATACGTCTTTGTGAAGTGCCTCGATACAAACTATTTCATTCACCTGATAAGAATAATGAAACACTATTATTCTTATCAGGTGAATGAAATAGTTTGTATAGAGGCACTTCACAAAGACGTATGCATTAAATTTGGTTACATTACGAAAATAGCCTATTGTCAGAATGTATACCGCTGGCACTTTCGTTGTGAGGAGCATACGTCACATCCGTACAGCAATATAAATGTTTTGCTCGAAATACCCGAAACAAAAATCGCTCTTAAGAATCACCTGATTGAAGTACGCCTGTGATATTTGGCAGTTTTAACCTTTGATTTATTTACAACATGTTATAATTTTTGAAAATCGGAGTGGACTTGGGCTTTAATAAAACCAAGAAATGTAATCTACATGTAGGCCCCTACATGATTTGTTTAGCGATGCCAGTGCAAACTACAAAGGTGTGTGAAATATGAACTTAATGAACTTACATGTACATGTACATTGTTCTGAGATGTTTATGCCCCCCCAAACATTAAAAAAAAAATCCTATGGTATAGTGAATACCGATACTATTAAATGTATGCACATTCATATTTAACCCAGTCTGTTCTATTTTTGGGTACAGTCATGACATCATGGTAACCTTTGCATTGCTGAGGTCACTGTGGAGGTGATTGTTATCACAGTGACTCACTGATGTATGCAGGAAAAAACTGTCCATTTTGGGGTAGTTGGTATCAAAAGACTTCCGTAGTTGCTATGATATCAGTCTGTATGTGGGGGTTGTAGTGGTGGTAGTCCGTGGTACTGTTGGTAAAGACAAGTATGTTGTACATCTATTACTAGTAGTATCCATGACTATACAGTACATGGACAATATATGTATTATGTACAATGGACATGAATGAAGCTCCAGACATGAAGAAAAAAAACCTGTGGTGTGTTGGGCAATAGAACACATATCAGGTTAAATACAAGACCCCCACCCCTCTTTTTCCTTCTGTCCAATATGCTTTTATCTTTGTCACTAATTCTATTCTGAGTACATAACATGTATATTATATGGAGAGAATAGATTAAATAGAAGAAACAGTTTAACTATACATTGTATATTAACTTTTTAAAATACTATTTGATTATTTAATTTGGATGCACCATTACCAGAAATCAGAGAAAATGTTTAGCCTGTAGACCTGCGTCAGAGTGTACATAGAATATCAATGATTCTATCCTTTTCCTAAATTGTAATTCAAAATTTTATTCAAATTATCCATGTTGTTACAGTAATGTAGTCTTCTTTTTCCATGTACTGTATAAATAGTGAAAGATATCTTAGTTTCCTGAACCCCAGTTTCAACACTTCTCTAATTAAATTATGTAAATCCTAAACAAATGATCAATGAGCATGGATTAATTTTCTCATCAATCAGCTCATATTTAGCTGTCTCATCTTGAGTCATCTTTGTACATGTAGTAGTGTGAGATTCAATAAAATGAGCAATTACTACAAAGTACGACCCATTGCATCAGCTTGAGGAAATGTGGGTACCGGTAATTCTTTACTGCTCTACTTCCTACAACAATAATAATAATAATAAAAACAGTATTTACAATGTATAAAGCGCTTTCCCCGAAGTCTCTAAGCGATCCTGTTCCTACATGTACATGTATCTGTACTGTATCACTTTGTACACGTACATACGTGTACATGTACTGTACATGATGCTTGCCATGTGGATGCATAGGTTCTATGCTCAATTAAAAAGATTACCTTATTGATTGTACCTAATATACACTTACTGTATGATAGCAACTATGTGTACATGTACATGTACATGTAGATTGTAGACCATGTCTTAGAACTTACGCATAGTAATATATGCAAATTAATCAGTAAATCAAACAGCAATGAATATAAGCAGCATATGATATACAGTATATAGTATAATGCTCATTTTGTTTACATGGCATTGTAGTTCAGATATTATGTAAAGAAGAAACTGACCATATCCAATGAATATTTATCAGCTTCATTAATTATCTCAACCTTGGTGCCTTGAAATGTGACCTCCATTATTGCATCATTATCAGAGCCTTATTACAGGTAGTCACACACGTTTCAAATGATAATAGGTTGGTCATAGTTTGTCTGTTATCGTAAAGAGGATAAAGGATGATTGATGATGCAGTGAGTCACCTGATATTTGATAAGAGAGTGAATTTTTCAGCATTCAAATTAACAGGTGACAGGCAAAGCCTTTAAGTGATGGATACATATATACATGTATACATTTTGATAATGTTAATCATGTTCTGATCATGTTACTTGCTTGAGAGCTACTGTACATAAAGCTCACCCTTGAAGGCCACATACATGGAAGGCCATTAAAGATATGGATATTTAGACCACGCTGTTGCCCTAGAACAACGGGAAGAGCCATGCACTTGCTACAGGTACATCAAACCCTCACAAAAATCTGCTACATAATGTGATTTTCAATCCGGTGGATTCACAATCTACAGTGCCATCTAGCAACAGTTTTAGTCAATTTCATGTGATGCGTTTTGCCGTAGCAATTAGGCCTGAATTTTATAAACCGGGTCCCGATGGCCTTGCACCGATCGGGAACCGGTGTACCGATGTCAGCTAGCAGGATCTGTCACTTGCCTCTATAAATAGCGCATTTCATCAGTATGCCCCTTAAAAGTGACCTTTTTAATCAATCAAATAAATCAACACATGCGTAGCTTGGCTCAGATCGGTATATTTTCCCATTTGACATTATTTTCATCCATGTTTGGCGATGTTTAGTGCCATTATCATGCCTCTAAAAATAAATAAACTGCGGCAAAAATAGAAAGGAAACATTCAAGCCGCCATTTTTATTCATGCAGGATGACTAAATCAGTTTAAAAACATTAATATTAGAATAATAAAACAGCTTTCTAAAAATTCTTTTACAACATACGTACCAATCAAATAATTTTTCAAAGACAAATAAATATTTTTCTCTTATTTTAAACACCGCATGCTTCTTTAAAAGCTGATAATTACTTAGTAATCACAACAAGTTTTGATACTGATACTGCGGCGGCAGCAGCGTCGACATCAAAAACTTAACCTAAGGTTAAGTTTTGAATTTTTAATATAATTTTGAAAGTATAAGTTCTTATTCAATGAAACTTAGACTTAATGCAGGCGAGCGTTTCCTTGTTATTATTTGTTCATATTTCATGAAAGTTATCAATCTTGGTACAACTACAAATAATAGTAAGTAATTCTTCTGATGAGTCAATATTCACTTCAAAATGCTGATTATATTCAGAGGATTTCATTTTGGGGGCCTGCTGATGGGCAACCCTGCCTATACATGTAAATAATGTCCCAACCTCAATTTTTATCGAATTGCGTAGTGCAGGCGAGACCGCTGAAAGTGTTTCCTTGGTTTTTATGCCTCCGCCACGAAGGTGCCGGAGGCATCATGTTTTTGGGTTGTCCGTCCGTCCGTACGTCCGTCCGTACGTCCGTCCCGTTTGACCGTTATCACAATATCTCAAGAACCATTTAAGATTTAAACTTAAGACTCGGGAATAGTATTTATCACCATAGGAAGACGATCTGATTAGATTTTGGAGTACGTAGGTCAAAGGTCACAGGTCACAGAGGTCAACTTATGAAATTCCTTGTATTGAGTTTGTTAGCGATATCTCAAGAACCATTTGAGATTTAAACTTCAAACTTAAGGATAGTATGTATCACCATAGGAAGACGATCTGATTAGATTTTGGAGCACGTATGTCAAAGGTCAAGGGTCACAGAGGTCAACTTATGAAATTCCATACATTGAGATTGTTATCATGATATCTCAAGAACCACTGGAGATTTAAACTTCAAACTTAGTGATAGTGTGTATCACTATAGGAAAACAATCTGATTATATTTTGGAGCACGTAGGTCAAAGGTCAAGGGTCATAGAGGTCAACTTATGAAATTCCATACATTGAGATTGTTATCATGATATCTCAAGAACCACTGGAGATGTAAAAACTTCAAACTTAAGGATAGTATGTATCACCATAGGAAGACGATCTGATTAGATTTTGGAGCACGTAGGCCAAAGGTCAAGGGTCACAGAGGTCAACTTATGAAATTCCATACATTGAGATTGTTATCATAATATCTCAAGAACCACTGGAGATTTAAACTTCAAACTTAATGATAGTGTGTATCACCATAGGAAGACAATCTGATTAGATTTTGGAGCACGTAGGTCAAAGGTCAAGGGTCACAGAGGTCAACTTATGAAATTCCATACATTGAGATCGTTATCGATATCTCAAGAACCACTGGAGAATTTTCACTTCAAACTTAATGATAGTATGTATCACCATAGGAAGACGATCTGTTTAGATTTTGGAGCATGTAGGTCAAGGGTCACAGAGGTCAACTTGTGAAATTCCATGTCTTCAGCTCGTTTAATATGACTTTACATTTGATATTCGATATGATGTAATTTTAATGGAATTTCTGAAAGGATTATGCTTTTATTGCAAGACTTTTCGCCTGTAGAGTATGACGTCACTCGGTGTTGAGGCTGGTGTTGAGCTATCGATAACGCGATCGGTATCGTCCTTCTAAACTGACCGTCGGTGTTGGAGCTCGGTTTAGCAGCCTTTCCATGCTCTCAACACCAACACCAACACCGAACACCGTACTTGAAATCACTCAATGTCTTATGGGTACACAGTTCATGAGAAAAAGCAAAAGGCACTGACAATTGAATTTCATATGCAGCGCATGTCATTCTTTAAAAAAAAATCAAATGAAAACGAGCTTTAATTCTTTATAATGGCAATACATGGTTACTTTTTATGCCTCCGCTACAAAGTAGCCGGGAATTATGTTTTCTGGTTGTCAGTCCGTGCGCACATACGCACGCACGTCTGTGCGCACGCCCCGTTCTCGTGATCGCGTTATCTCAAGAACCAATTGATGGATTACCGCCAAACTCAGGTCATGTATGTATCTTGCAGAGCTAATGAACTGATTAGATTTTGGGGTCACGAGGTCAAAGGTCACAGGGTCCATTATGTATGCAAAAATAGCTCGTGATCGCGTTATCTCAACCGATTGATGGATTACCGCCAAACTTGGGTCCTGTATGTATCTTGCAGAGCCAATAAACTGATTAGATTTTGGGGTCACAAGGTCAAAGGTCACAGGGCTCATTATGTATGCAAAAATAGCTCGTGATCGCGTTATCTCAAGAACCGATTGATGGATTACCGCCAAATTTGGGTCATGTATGTATCTTGCAGAGCTAATGAACTGATTAGATTTTGGGGTCACGAGGTCAAAGGTCACAGGGCTCGTTATGTATGCAAAATAGCTTGTGATCACGTTATTTCAAGAATCGATTGATGGATAACCGCCAAACTTGGGTCATGTATGTATCTTGCAGAGTCAATGAACAGATTAGAATTGGGGTCACGAGGTCAAAGGTCACAGGGCTCATTTTGTATCCTAAAATAGCTCGTGATCGTGTTATCATTAGAACCAACAGATGGATTACAATCAAACTTGAATTTTAAAAATTGCTTCCATTTTGGTTTGTAAAATTGCTCTATGGCGGAGGCATTTTTCGACTGCGCGCAGTTGAAGTTCCATCTAGTTTATTTTTTGGCCTAACTCCTGAAACTTTAAAAAATTACACTTGAATTTTTCAGAAAATCGTATTTGTATTACTGGTAGTAGTGGCCATTTCTTTACACTCCATAATCTTGGTAGATTTGCCGGGAAAAAAAAATCTAATTTTTTCCTGTTTGGTGGTCATTTCTAGGCTAATATTTAGAATATTTTATCGGTAATGGGCCCGATGGTTCTCTTCTTACACTTGCATGTTATTTTTACTTACAGTAAACATAGGATGGTAAGCGGTAAGACCAAAAAACATAAAAAAGATATATTTTTCCACCTTGCCATAGTACGTGGGCTGTTCAGTGCGGGCTCACCGGAAGCTGGCTATTCAGAGTGCCGCATGAACGTGCGTGAATTATGTGGTCAATGCATACAATCACAGAAGGATTTTAGGATTCTCATTGTAAAAATGATTTGTTAGGGCTCATTCAGTCGACACTTAACTCGTATCAAGTAAGTTTTTTGTCAGATTTGCGAACATTTAGTGCCGGCCATGTAAACATTTCTGAAACAGGATATGTTAATTCTCCCAGACCGGGCGCCAAATATAAAAAGTCTGGTGCCCGGTACTCAATTTTTCCGTCTTACCGGGCACCAGAAGGCGGGGACTGGGAGGTAAAATCGCCCGGTTACGGAAAGGCTTGTATGTATGTAATTAGATGCCATGATTGCAGTGGGTGAGTGGGATAGCCACATTCACTCAAGGACCACATCGACAGAATTTTTATGATATTTAAAAAAAAAAAAAAATTAAATGTAATTGTTGTCGTGAACTTCGCAAGTCTAAAATCTGCAATGCCTTGAACCCTCATGAATATTAACAAGGTTCATCTGTCATCCATCCTTTGACATTCCTTGTCTCTGTGAACTCATGTTTGTTTTCGGTATCCAACACATCTGCACCTGAACTGCCTGGCAATAATCCCTCAGTCATGTGCCAAGGATTTATCTTTCATCGTTCCATGTCATGAGATGAATTAACTTCTGGCATGTGAGAAGCCCCCATCATATTACAAACAAACCTGCTTTCCTGTCATTACTGGTGACTGACAAGGTGAACAGAGAAATTATTTGTGTCTTTCTTTGGTGGCATCCCTGGTCATTCAAAAAGGGCAGACAGTTTCTTGATGCCATTACAGGTCTACATGTACATGTAGATGCAGTTCAAATTGGGCCTAGTTCAAAATATTATTTGAACAGGACATAATTATTCTTTTTTTGGTGGGAAATTTTGGCTGATTAAAAAGAAAACAATTACTCTTGTTTGTAAACTAATGATTTTTCATTTTAAGGAATAATACACAAGAGAAGAAAATTATATAATAATTATAATCTGGATTTATATAGCGCTTAATAGAAAATACTCTAAGCGCTTTACAGATACATCGTCATAGGATTCATTCAAGCACAATGTTCACTATCTCCACTCCCTGAGGAGTATTCCTACCATATGTTCACTGTGAGGGCATATGGCTATTACTACCACAAAGGCTTTCGTCTTCCTACCGGGTCCCCATTTCTCTCCTGGGTACGGAGTGGCAATTGTAGATTAATGCCTAGCCAAAAGACATTAGTGCCGTGTCGGGATCGAACCCACGTCCTTTGAGTTTCAAGTCAAGTAATTAAACCACTCAACCATGACACATCTTCATACATGTATGTACTTATTAAGAGAACAGTGGATTAGGGTGGCATATCAGGGCAGTGTTGGCAATGATTGAATTATTGAGATTGCTTTACCGGTACCTTGTCGGTAACAAAGCACCAAGACCCAGATTGAAATTCATATATTAATGCAGTTTCCTATTGATAAACCTTTTTTGGTAATGCATTAAAAAATGAATGGATATTTTCTCCTTCTTGACTAGATATTTGGTTAGAATATAGGTTCAGCTGTTTCAAACAGTTGAGCACTTTCTTTTGTAAAGCACCATTTGATATTTCAAACAAACAAACAATTCGTTAACACACCAGACTAAGGAAATGATTTTAATCACTTATTTTAAAAATAAAAAGGGGGCAATTTAAATCACGATTTAAATCGCCCCAACCCTGTATTGCACTTCATTGTGCAAAACTCCTTAAGACGTACATGTAAGCTTACATGTACCCTAGGGTGCGTTTATCGTGCAATTTTTTTGCCTAGAATCAGCGTTTTCAAACGTCTTTCAGGCAAATTTTTAAGGTGATAAACGCAAAGCCTTTTTCAAACATCTTTAGATATGGGCATTTTGTAACGCCGAAAAAAGTGTGTTTTGAATGTGACATACAGCCAGAATCACGTTTCTGAGACATGATACCGGTAAACGCAAAGCTGTTTTGAACCCCACATACAAATCGGACCTTCCCATATAGCTCTATGGACCTTCACTAATCTGCTTCCCGGGTCAAACGACGCAGCAGCTGCGCAGAGACAAGGTCTTTATTTTGAATCGTGAAGAGACGATAAACGCGACATCCTGAAAATCACGTTCGATCGTGGGGTTCGATATGTACATATAGAAACGCTGATTCTGAGTGGCAAGGCACGATAAACGCACCCATGGTTACCTTTGGTATTTACATCTTGCAGAGCATCCCCCCTTAGTGGCTCTATCACATGCCTCGGCAGAATCAATATGCATAGAGGAAGAAGGAGAGAGAAGAAAATGGGGAAGCTGAAGAAAAAAACACAGCAGACGTTAGGCTGTGGTGTCTGGAAAATACCGAGATCTTGTGCAAGCGAGGGATATGCCTGCATGATTATGCGAGGTTTGAGATTCATATGCAGGCCCCACTTGATGGAAAAAGAGGATGATTACCAGCAATGTCTATTCAGGGAGCATTTGATTACAAGCTTGGTCTGTCAGGCTCAATCTGTCACGGTCATGAAAAATGAGCCTTGGTGATCCTTTCTCGTTATGTACCCCTCTATGAAATAGCCAATAATTTTTCAATTAGGAATGACCATGAAAGTAAATGGAAGAGGAAAAGATGGTATACATGTACAATGCAGAGACTAGTTCTAATTTTTGTAAAGACTCTACCTTTATCTCCTAGATGTTAATCAAAGATGCCTTCTACATTTTCAATCTTTATTATTTCTATTCTCTCTAAATGTTCATTATTTTTATAGATCAGTTTAATGTTAGCTACATGCGGTGTACATACATGTATATTTCAAGTCATGTCTTACTGTATTATGATGATGTCAATGTTGATCTTTTAGCTATTGTACTTGGATGTGTACATCAGTGACAAAATATTGAATGGTTGGAGTGTAGCGCAATTCATTTCTAGTAATTTTAAAATGAGAACTAAAAAATCTACCCTCGAGTCAAAATATGTCTGTTTCCTCTTCATTTTGCATTGAAAACACTGGAAGCATAGCTTTCAAAGAGAATGTTGAAAAATTCAATGTACGTGTATGCAATAAACTTCAATACACCTGGCATTCTATACAAACTATGTACATGTAGTTTCCTTGGAAAAATAAAGCTCCACAGCTCGCCACCATTAGCAGCTTGATTTGTGCTGTAACAAGGTTTTTCCCCATTGTCGGAGAGCATCAATTGTCATGTGTGTTGCTTCTCTGGAAACGAAGAGAGAGCAAGATAACAAAATACATGTAAGCATCCCCATGGTGATGGTGTCGTCAGTTCCAAGTTTACACTCTGAACTGAAGAATATGCAAGGAATGTTGGTGGGAAGACTCTTTTATTTCCTCTACATGTACATGTACATGACATTAGGGGCTGACAAGTTTGTTGTTATTGTGCAGTAAACATGTTGATGGTGGCTCTCTACAATGTTTTCATGTTCATGCTTTGCTATGGATCAAGTACCTGTAGTACTGTACTACTCACTTGATCCACACATGTACATGTATAATTGAACTACCTTTGTATTAAAATCTGCCAAAACAGCATATCTGCTTCTACAGTACATGTACATTTTGATTTGTTTTCTTGCCAAACTAGCAGGTTCACATTGACATCTATTTTATTAAAATTAAGAAAAAATCATCACAACATGGCAATTCATGAATGAATAGACAGCTTAGGAAGGCAAGAGTATTATTGGTACTGCCACCAGAAAATAGAAGTTGCCACCAGAGAATAGTCACTAAATAGTACTATCCTAACACAATCTGTCCATCAGGAAATACTGTGTACTGTTTATTTCTGTTTTTCTTGCATCATTCCCTGTATTCCCAGTATTTGCTTTGTCCCCATGTTAAAAGCTAATCTTGAGCTCTGGTATGGACATCGATATCGAGAGAACATGGCTATAATTCATTCTGGATTGTTTATGCTGCAGTAGATTGATTGTATGAACCAGTAAAATAAAAACAACCTCACAAAAACTTGCTGGAAATCATCTTCAATAAAAACCACAACTCTCATTTGCACATAGTGACCTGTGTTAAATAAGCACATGGTGTCGGGCCTACTTACCTTGATTTCCTTATCTTTCTATGCTCATTACTCAGCCCCTATACAGTTTTTACCAAAATCGTTTGGCACGTGTCATTTATTTGTAATCTTGAACATTAAATGTAAGTTTTGTTGGATTCTGTGAGAATTCATTTTCTATCATTACCAGAACTCAGCATATTTTTAAGTTAAAAAAAAATATCAGAAAAATTGTTTTCAGCTTGATTGGGATGATTTTCCATACAGATGTTTTTGTTGATTGTACAGTTTTAAGTCAGGTAAGACATTTTCTATAAAAGGACTTTTTATAAAATCCATCTTCTTTCATAAATCTGAAAAAGTGACATCTCCAAAATCAGACAGCTCTCTGAGCATTGTCAAGCTCCCTTAAGTGGAAGATGTGCACGGTACTTTGTCTGCTAAAACACTTTCCATCTAGTCGTTTCGGACAAATTGCATGGTTAGCATGCAAATTGAAATTGTGTAATGTGATATGATTCTGAGAGCGTGTGCCCCTCTTGGGTTCATAGGCCAGTTTTCTGATAGCCTGTTCAGACTGGTATGAAATGTATAAAGAAACGTTATATAAAGAAACTAGTTTTTGAATAGGTCAGTTGACATGACAGCTGATCAATCATCAGTGTGCGCCTATGATAAACCCTCCCAGTTATTCAGTTTCCATAATTATGATACCATGTTCCGATGAGAACGGGACCCTGATTCGTTTAGACTAGACAAAGTTAATTGCTTTTCGTAAAGCTGTACATGTTTCTTGTAGTGATACAATGCATTTTGGTAGTCTGAAAGGGGGAGCCGATGGAGATGTGACATACACAATTTTATGGCCTCTAGAAGGCATCTGTGTAAGTGGCATGCATAAAACATGAGTAGGAAACTTGTTTCTAGACGGGATTTCTCTGGCTCTAATTTCAATCCAAGGTTAGGGACATGGTCACAAGAAAATTGAAGAAATCTATGTCCAAATTTGTGTCTCCTTCAGGTCAATCTATACATGAGCCGTTATTTGATTTTATGGATGTTGTAACATTCTCCCTGATTTTCATTGATATTTCTGTAATTATTTAAGTCAATGTTTTGACTATTCTACAATAGTACATTGTATATTGGCCTATGACAAATGTTAAGCAAAATATTACCGTAAATCTCCGTGTTTTTTTTTTTTCCTTTTGGATTTGCTTTTTTGCCGACACCATCTCAGATTCGTCTCTTATTTCAGCGTGCAGTCCCGTTCGGAAACCCAAGGCATGATGCAGGGAATTGGGAAGGACTTTTATTTATTACGACTTTACAGTCAAAAAGTCAAAGTAAAAAGATTGTAACAATGTTGTTTTTAAAACTAAAGATGACAGAAAAATGTTCCTCCCGAGTCCAAACCGAAATTTGGACAGGCTAGATTTCAGTGGTGAGTCGATATCCCCGTGTAAGTGAGCTGCAGTATACAGGTGAGTGAGCTGGAGACACGGAGAGCTTCGCCGGCAAAGTGCCTTGTGAAGGGCATAATTTATCAAGACTGAAATAAAAAAATAAAAAAACTCTCTTCCCTTCAAATTAGGAACGTAGTTTAACTTCAAATAGATCCTATTCTTTATTTGCATTATTTATGTGATTCATGTTGAGACACAGAGATTTTCTGAAAGCACTAAAAAGTAGTATTTTGAGGACTGAAAATATCCTGTACCTGTGTATTGTGACTTTTGATTTTTAGTGCGCCTTATACACCTAGCACTTAAGTTGACTAAATTCTGAGTTATGAATTAGCTTAGAAACAGATATATTTCATTTAAAAGAACTAACAAAACAAGTATAAATGCTTGACATGTACATTACATTAGATGAAAGTTCAATCCTAAAAATTATAGTATTTCACATTATAATGCTGATTTTTAAACAAACAGTAGGTTCTAATAGGGATTTATAAAAGCTTAGTCATCATTTTTTTCTTATTTTGCATTAAAGCACTTGAATTCTTTCTATAGGATGCTAAATATAATCCAGTTTAATACATGGAATGGGGAATTTATTATATTAAATTTACTTTAAAGGTAGTGAGAAGCCATGATCTACATTATTAATGGCTTTGAGTTATGTACAGTCATTCTATATTTTTATTGGTCTCATGGTCTGTGATATGTTGTTATCAATGCAGGAATGTCATGCACAGAAATAAATCAAGCCAACGGTCCTAATATCCGTGAAATGTAGGGCAAAGCACCAATTAGATTACCCTTGCATCCCTAGGATTCATTTGAAATGGCTTCATGCAAAGAAACGCCCAGGACCATAGGAGGTCAAGAAGTGCCATTTCATCTGCATAGTCACGTACATGTATATATCATGCAGTTTGTGAATATTTTCAATCTTGGTGTGTGAAAGGCTAATTAAATTCCTTTCCTTTTGGTCTTGATTCTTGGTGAAACAATTAATTCTTTTCTTGCGGCTAAATCTTAGTAGGCTAAGTTTCTACCCATTATACATTATTCAGGGCTCCACAATAACAATAAGTCCGCAATGAACTTTTCAAAGTCTGTATGCATGAGCCCTATGATTAAAAAAATATTTTTAAAAATCAGAATTTTGGGGGGTCCAGATTTAAATTTTGGGCGCCTACAGTATGTCCCGGGCGCCTGTTAGTAGGGCGCCCTGAATTATGCAGTCACAAATTCTTGATAGTTTGAATAGTCTTACAAATGATATTTAGCAATTTTTCATGATTTTATTCAATGGTTGAAATATAATTCAATGTACATGTACTTGACATGCCTGTACATACTAAGGCTGCGACGAGTACGTTTTCTCGTACTCGTATACTCAGCGGCCATTTTTTTTTTTTTTGCCCGTTCACAAACTGGGACCAAATGTCCAGATTCCTGTTTGGACTCTGAGGAAAATTTGTCATCTTAATTTTTAAAAACAACATTGTTACTATTATTTGTGAAAGTTCAAAAGCACAAATCGGCGCCTTCAACTGCACCTCGAAGTAAAATCACATGGGTTTTCGGAGACGGACCTGGGATACTTCCACCGTAGTACGGTGTCGGCAAAAAACGTGGCGGCCGAGTACACGAGTATCTGCTTGTAAGCCTGGGCATGTACTCGAGTACCTCATTACACGCTTATGCACAGCCCTAGTACATACTACATGTAGTCCTGTCAGGAGGGTGAATGAAATGCATTGTAGCATTCTGATTTTCTGAAGGCTCTCCCAATTTTAGTAAATTAATGTCATTGGCACTCAGTAGGCATCTAGATGTTTCCACTGTTATTTTCAAAAGAAATGCATGTAAGCAACTTTTAACAACATTCAAGTAAGCAACTGCAACCAGGCTCCCCCACCCCTTGAACAGGTCAGACCTACAATGTAGATCTATCTTACTCTTCTATGGTACATGTACAGTTTGTACATTGGACTTTATGATATTGATACAAATCTGTCAGCGCTATTTATATTTCTTTTCCCACCAATTTTCTCATCAAAATATTTGGACCATCTTTCATGTGACCCTGCTTCTACATATATTCTCCTGGAGGTTGTTTAGAGGGGCAAATATCCAGAAAATACATGAACCGGTACATGTGGGTAGATGTTATCCTGTTACCACTTAACCAAGTTATACAAAAATTATTATTTAAAAAAATGACTCTGAGGAAGGACATGCTTTATTAGACTTCACAAAACAATTCTAGGAAAACACAGGCACAATATCTACAAAATTCAAGTAGATTTTGTTCATGCATGTCAATGTACATTGTACATACATGTACCTTGCTTGGGAGGTTTCCAGGAGGTTTTTTTCTTCCTCCAAGCTATACAATGCCTTATCAATAGAATTTTGCAATATTTTTCACTCATAATCTTGCCTATCTCAGTACTATTTGCTTGGAAGAAAATTCTGAAAATAACTTTTAGGTTATGTATATTTTGCATTGATATAACATTTCATTCAATGACATTAATCTTGGTTGTACACTGTACAGCATACAGTGCATGTACATGTATGTTATCCACAGTCTAGCGTAAACATCCATGATAATTTTAATTTCTTTCAAGAAACAAGAATATCTGTTTCTTTTTGTTTCTTTCCTTCTCTTCTGCTTTTTATTTGTAATTAAAAATTCTTCTTTGAACAACGAGAGTTACTTAAACACCAACAGTTGTAACATACACTGTATATATATGTGTAAATGTGGTGTATCTCCTTGGCAGATCAAACACTTTCAGTTGTGAATTGGAAAGCAGTAACAATCGACAATTTCAAGCAACCCCACAAGTGCCGGTAGTGTGGTACTCTTACATACATGTACATGTAGCCTGCATGTACATTATGTATGCACATTGCCACACATGTACATTGTATACAAACACATTCCTATTGCATGCACATCATTGGAAGAGGGCATGAGGAAGCAACTAGCTAGGCTCTCTATAGCCAAATGCGTCTATGCACAGACGGAGAGTAATTATATGCATGCATGCGCTTGTCAAGTGGTAGAGAAATTGCAGCCAGATATAAGGGATAGCACTGAGGCTGCTTGTGGATTTTCCACCGGTTGGTTGTATTCTTTGTAGCCTGGCATCTATGAGGAATCTTCAAGTCGATAGAATTTCGTCTCCTACAACAATGAGTCATTCAACAAATTAGAAAGAAAGAGCTTTCCTATTTTAAAAGGGTATCCATAGACATGATATGGCATTGATTAATTAGTCATAATGACTGTTTGGAAGCATATTTTGTCTTGCAAATTTGTATGAATAATAAGACAATATGTACGCAGTGACTGTAGTGCAGTGATACACCTACCGTATACGTGTATACATGTACATGTATGTAAAAAATATTAATCAATGTACTTCAAGATATACATGTAAGAATATCAGTTTGCTTGAACAATCTTGACTGTTTCACTATTATTAGAACATGTAGAGGTTAGAGAATTTATCAGCCCATTAAATAAGTTGATGGTTTGTTGCAGGACACTGAGTAACACCTGTCTGTCATTTAATATGGCCATATAATGAATCCACCCAGCACAATTGAATGCGATTAAGTAGGATTGTGAGGTACATATCTAGACTACTAGAAAGCATTGTGTACTCTCACTACTTGTACATTGTATGCTGCATGATATTAATCGTAGATCGTCAATTATAATTGTCAAGTCATGTGTTTGTATCTCCCATCATGATAGGTTAAATTGGAAATCACTAATTCTAAATTGGGGGGGGGGGGGATAATAGAAATTTAATACATTTTAGGCTTGGAACTGGGAAGGATTTTGTACAAGGAGATTTTCTATCAATATCTCAATATTACTGATAGAATTATGATTATTCCATTTTTTTTTTGTCAATTAATCTATATTGGTGAAAATGTATATTTTTATTAATTGATTTGGACTTTATCAAGAGCACTCTCAGTTATAAATCTGTTTTTCAATTCTCTCCTTTCTGCAGTTCGTGGCTCCCGACCTGGCAAGAATGTACAACTGACCGAAGCAGAGATCCGCGGTCTCTGTCTCAAATCCCGAGAAATCTTCCTCAGTCAACCAAATCTGTTGGAGTTGGAGGCACCCTTGAAGATTTGTGGTGAGTAATGGGCAAACAACGCACCCTGTGGGCGGCCCTTTTGTTTTCCTCTTCCCTTTCATCCCCTCCATAGGAGCGGATATTTCTATTTTGAGGGGATGAGTGTTGTGTTTCAGGCATGAACCAATGACCTTTTCAGCCAGGTGTGTGCTGGTACATGTACACATACACATTTCACTTTCACTGTTGTCCATGTATTATTACCTGACGATTTGCGTGTTTCGTATGTGATTGGGGTATGTAGGAATGTGTTAATATCTAGATACCAAAAGTGTAGAGACTGCTGTAGGAATGAGTTGCTTATCAGATATTTGAGGAAGGAGAGGGGTTGGTGTTCTGTATCAATTTAGAATGGGAAAGTATAAGACAGGGTTTCAACATGATCATAATATCTACAAATACTTGGAGATATTTTTTCTCTTTGAAGTGTCTTAATTCATGACTGTCTTTACCTATTGATCCAAGCTTTCTCTTCAAAATGAATTAATATTTATCATGAGGGATGATATTGAGTCCGCTTGAGTCAATCAGGTGGATATGATGTCTTGCCACTTACAGTTACATGTACATGTACATTGTAAATGTAGAACTTTTTCCTAATCATTTACTAGGTCGTAAGATTATTGTTTTTCCATTTCATTGTATTCCCACTTCATTGTATTCCCACATGGAATTTGTTTCATTTATAATGGCCCTACTTACAACTCTATGTACCTGTAGAACATTTTACATTAATAACATGTCAAATTCTGTTATGATAAACCCTGTGACATGCATTATTCCCTAACTATTGCCATTCCAGTTGACTTCTTGTAGATTTGTGATTGATCGTAATTGATCACAAGTCCTCCAATCAGTTGCAAATTTACAAATTCTTTCTCTTTAGTACAGAGTTGAGATTGTAACTACAGTGTACTTTACAAGACAGGGCCCAGAAGTCCTAGTTCCTGTATATACTGTTTAGTACAGTCTGCACATATACCTGACTGTCTATAGGACCAATTAGGTATGAGTGGGAGCGGACTCTGAACCCCTTCCATTGTCCCTCCTGTTGTTATCCTGACGTCACTGTTTGCTCCAGTACACAAACACTGCACACAAATAGTTTTAAAAAACGTAAAATGTAATCCAATGGAAGATTTACCATAGATTATGCAGCCCATGAGCCAAGTCTGTAATTCAAATCTCGGAAGATCCTTGTTTTGACTCACCTTTACATGTAATAAGAAACCAGGTACTTGACATGCATGTACCGGTACATGTAAACTATTTTTTGTTGTAACTTGTAGAGAGATGTGGATGTGGTCTGTACTTCATGGAACAGTATAAAAGTTAAGCCT
Source organism: Mesocentrotus franciscanus (assembly GCA_037976565.1). NCBI lineage: Eukaryota > Metazoa > Echinodermata > Echinoidea > Camarodonta > Strongylocentrotidae > Mesocentrotus > Mesocentrotus franciscanus. Next base: position 13,839,953 of record CP137672.1, on the reverse strand, counting down.
AGCATGCTCGGTCTGAGGGAATACAGTACACTTTATTACCTCTTGAAAGTTGAAACCTGCACTCTTTTATATTCATTGATGCATGAAATCAAATAGATCCTCTGAACTTATCCAATAATGCATTTATACATTAGCTGCATAAATATCAAATTTATGCTGACGCAAGTATTACTGTACAGCATTGTTACTGGTATAAATGGGGCGAATTTGTTGATCTGGATCAAGGTCATCACAAGGATTCTTTGTGGAGTACAAACAGGGAAAAATTAATATTTATTTTTCGGGGCTACTTTTCAAGCTTGCCTGCATAAAAATAAAATTTGTTTTGCATTGAACTCTATGAAAATTTACGGGGGCCTTTTCTTATTTTCGGGGGCTCTTTTGGGCATTTCGGGGGCGATTTCGCCCTGAGCCCCCGTGTATTTTTTTCACTGGAGTACATGTACATGTAAGATATGAGTGTATAAGAAACAAAGAAATGAAGGCATGGCCGTTGATTCATGATTTGATTATTCAAATGGCCTCTACAACAGCACAGATCACTTATTTCATGACCAGTTGAAAAACTGTTACAAAACCCAAATTACAAATAATTTAAAAATCAAAACATTTAAATTTTACTTTGTTTTTGCAATTATTTTTGTGACATCGCCATCACACCAGACACAACCTTTGAGCAAATGCTGTGTATGCTGACATGTTGTGTCGTCGTTTGGTGTGTTTGGTGTGCAGAGGCCTTAAGAAAATGGCCTCGGTAACCTAGCTTTATGTACATGTATGAGTTTTGTTGCACCAGTAACAAGTACCTGATTTCTCTTCCTTTTCAGTAGTGATTAAAATGTATTGGACAGGAAGAACTGGGGTGATACCCCCACCCCCTCCCAGGTTTGGTGCAAACACTTTATTATTTTATGAATTTACAAAATGAAAGGGTCTGCATCAGTCCTTGTGCAGAGAATTATGATGACACAATATTCCAATTATTGTTCTTATTGACCCTGGTTTTCTATTCACTCCAATTTACATAATTGTACAAAACAGTATGCAGATCTCTTTATTTAGAATGACTTGCAGAGTTTCTTCTGCTACATGTACACTGAAAATGGCACACTAAAATAGCACAAGGCACACTAAAAAAAGCAAAAGGCACTTCATCGTCCAATCCATGTTATATTTGGCAAGTCCATCCTGACCATAGTTTCCTTGCTTTCCTGTCACACTTTACCGATCAAATGAATTACCAGTCTAAAAATAGTAGGCATTTGGTGACTCTGACTTTTTCTTTTCCTTTTTGTTTAAATGGAAATGGTTTATGGTGTGTTAAACTGTGTACACTTTCGTTATTGACTCTCTAAGCCGGATATAAAGTTTGACAAGTTCCTGTTAAGAAACCATGTAACGTACATGTAATGTACATGTAAGAGATGTGACACATGATTTTGCAGAAATCCAGACAGTTTACTCTCTTTTTATGTTATGTTGATGTGAATGTGCCTACAACGTTCATGTACTTAGTATACATATATTTCGTTATTTGTGTGTACAGTACATGTACAATTATTATCTTTTAAATATATCTTTTTCTTCAATGAATCATGTTTTTATGGTGCGGAAAAGCTGATTCATTAAACCTTTTAGAAAATGGTTTTCCCAGATGGCTTCTAAATTAAATGAATGAGGAATGAAGTACTTCCTCTCATCCTTTTGGGGCTCGTATTCATAAAAGCAAACTGATTTAAAGGCCAAATTTTAAAGTTTTAAACCCTGACTACATATAAATATGTATGTAAAAAATTATTCCATTGATTCATGAAACACGGAGTATTAATCTCTTATCTCATGTAAGTCGATTTTATTTTGTAGATTAATAACTGAAGAAAAATTATGGCGGGCATCATGAAATTGATATCTTATTTTGAAACTGAAATTCAGTGTGTTCAGTAACTTTTTTTGACATTGATTGCCATAATTGGTAGTTTGTGAAGATTTTAAAGGTGCTCCATAGATCAGTGGACTAAGTGAGGGCAGGTTAGTTTGATCTGTGCATGAGCACAGGCCTTTGGTTTTTCTTCTCTTTATTTTTTTTGGATGTATAGATTTGTTGATTAATATTTATTATGTAATCATTTTTCAGGTGACATCCATGGGCAGTACTATGACCTGCTAAGACTCTTTGAGTATGGCGGCTTCCCCCCAGAAGCTAACTATCTGTTCCTTGGAGACTACGTAGACAGAGGGAAGCAGTCTCTGGAAACTATCTGTCTCCTCCTAGCCTACAAGATCAAGTACCCAGAGAACTTCTTTCTCCTCCGAGGAAACCACGAGTGCGCCAGTATCAACAGAATATATGGATTTTATGATGAATGTAAGCAATGTGTGAATCTATTATACCCTTGTGACTATAAATTCATCATTCTTTATTGAAAACTTTTAAATAGAAGCTCCCCATTGTGCAGTTGTATGCATGATCCTTAAGTTGAAGGGGATGAGAACATAACTTCTTGTCCTGTAAATGTAAAGAGACACAATTGTCAACTTCTGATTTTTTTTTGTGTGTGTTCACTTCCTTATTGTTTTCTGTAACAGCAGTATCTACTATCTCACTTTTTAAAGTACATGAATGTACTTCCTAGTTACTGTGCTACAAAACATTTATATGAAGAATTAGTAGTTAATGGTGCACACCGTATGGATATAAAGTGATCCTTGTGGGCCACCCTTTATTCATAATTAATAGCATTATTTTAGTATAGATTTGAATTTATTATGACAAGGAGAACAATAGGGAAAAGTTATTGATGAATATGATTTACTGTTCATTTTATTGTAAATATATATGAGAACCTTTGAAGTGCAATAAACAATGATTGCCAGTATGGGTGATAGGAATGTTATCATAAGATAGTGTTTACCAGGCTACCAAAGGTCAATATATTACGTGTATCTTATCAAGGATGACAGCCTTAATGCTTGGAATAGGGTCAAATGATAAAACTAGTTTGAAGGCAGTATTTCAATGGAACACAGCAGTAAACACTAACCATATCTGACATCTGTATTGCAGTAAAGGGAGATGTTATGTTAGTGAATTTCTTATGTGCTTTTAAATTCACATGTCCATGTTGAGGATAATATTTTAGAGATACTGTAATATCCTCTTATCTAAGACGTGTATTTTGTATCACTATGAAAGATATTTATACCCATTTCAGAAGACATCTCTGCACAAATTGAGGAAGTAAAGATGTGAAATATTTGATACAACGTAGCTATAGCATGATTAAATCGTGTTTCTTAGTTTCACATTCTATCTTACTTTGCTTACATGTAAAAGTCATGTATGTACATTTAATAGCTCTATGAGGAAGACCACATTTGTTCAAAATTCATAACAAAACAATCACATTAATGATGTAATTTTAGCTTTTACCTGTACCCTGAAGTGCCTGATAGGGAAATGGATTGTGAAAGAGAAAGGATATCCTTTTGGTTTTTATTTGTCATGTAGTTTGTAATGATGAAATTATGATAGGTATGACTGACAGAAATAGGATCAAACATGTGACCTCAAATTTTTAATAATGGAGTTCAATTCCAAAACAAAAACTAAGCTGTATAAAGAAAGAAAATAAAGGAGGAAAAAATACTTATAATCTTTGTGATTTTTTCCTTGTATTTTGAAACTTGTTAAAAAGCATAAAAATGTAAATGGGGACAAGCCAATTTAGTGAATGAAAGGAATGCTATATTATCTTATCATGTGGTGCATTGATTATTTCTCTTAACATTTGCAGGCAAAAGGAGATACAACATCAAACTGTGGAAGACGTTCACAGACTGCTTTAACTGCTTACCAATCACAGCAATCATCGATGAGAAGATCTTCTGCTGTCATGGAGGTGAGTACAACTTCATTTGTCATTATTTAGACAAAATAATGTCAGATATTGCCTATTCTTGGATACTGCTTTTGGTTTAAGATTTGGTTTGTTTAGATGTAACCAAGTCACAAAGAGTCGACAATAAATATGTGATTCTAAAAAAGGTTGGAGTTTCAAGAAATCTTGTGAAACTATTTCTGATTGAATACAAGGATCTAGTAGGTTATGTTGAATATGAATAAGTTACTGAAAGTTAAGACTGTAATTTCTCAATTATGTTTCAAATATCAGATGTATTCCTGAGTGTATAACAGCTGTGGGACACATGCTGCTGTGACAATTGCTCCCTGTCAATGTCCCACACTATTAAAACAATTTTATTTTACACTGACCCAATACTATACCTAACACTAACACTAGAAATACCCTAAAACCCTATAACAACCATAGGCAATAATAGACAATCTTTTCTTTTTGCCAAACAAAAATAACAACCTAAACCTTACCCTACACTTTCGACAAAATAAAGCCTGGAGCAATTTTCAATGGAGCAATGACCATATAAGGATGTCATGGAGGGGTATCTGATCATTACAAATTGGAACCATTATACTTCTCGACTCTTGGAGCCTATACAAGGACTACTGTTTACATTTCACATCTTTTGTATAAAAACTGCTTTCTTTCCTTATCACAGGTCTGTCTCCTGATCTTCAATCCATGGAACAAATCCGTCGCATCATGCGTCCCACAGACGTCCCTGACCAGGGACTGCTCTGTGACTTGCTCTGGTCAGACCCCGATAAAGAGACAATGGGATGGGGTGAAAACGACCGCGGTGTCTCATTTACGTTCGGCATCGAAATCGTATCAAAATTCCTTCTCAAGCACGACTTGGACCTCATATGCAGGGCACATCAGGTACTGTAATTGCATTGATCCAAGATTATATTATGATTATATTTCAAGTGAATTTGCTACAAGTTTGGTCACGTGATTTGAATGGTATTTCTACAAGCCTCTGACATTATGTCTTCCCCCTCCCTTTTTTTCTGTTTCTTTTCTGTTGTTAACCTAAAATGGACCAAAATCTTAGTTGGTATGCCTGATAAGGTACTAGCTATAAGGTACATTGAATATTAACATTAATTTATAGTGAAAAGTGAAACTTCCCTATGGCGCACTAAAGAAAGATAGTAGAAACAAAGGCATGTTGGTTATGCATCAAAACCATTTTAAAAGCATTGTCACAAAGACATTAATCAGTCAAAAGGTTTCATTATTGAAGGGATCGATCTGATTGTAACGTGTATGTAGCACATGTCTAGTTAGTGACCTCCTCATTTGTACCAATCTGAACAAGTTTAATCAATCAGGATCTGAAAATGTAATGATTTGTTTAACCTTGCAGGTAGTAGAAGATGGGTATGAGTTCTTTGCCAAACGACAACTAGTAACTCTGTTCTCAGCACCTAACTACTGTGGAGAGTTTGACAATGCTGGTGCCATGATGAGTGTGGATGAAACTTTGATGTGCTCATTCCAGGTAAAGTGAAGCAATAAAAGGAAAGGTTGAAAGGCATGTCTAAGATGTTTGGTTTAGGGTGTCCCTAATATTTCCAGGTATTGTTGGAGTTCTGAAGATAAATTGACATCAAATGTGTCACTTTTCTTCATATTTGATATGATCCAAGCTGTGTAGTCGGTTCATGAACTTAATATAAATATCAGATATGCTAGAAATCTATAGATGTGTTTGATAACGTTTGGGACACAATAGCTTGGACTTGCCCTGAACAAACCATAGACATCTCCTGTAATTGCTAGAGAAGAAAATGCAAGTGCTTGCTACATTATACAAATGTCCCACCATGTTAATAGCAACAACACTCATGAAATCTGCCCTGATGCACCTCTTTTTATGGTCGAGTCTTCCTGCATATTTAATTTTTCTTCTCAAATAATACTTGTAATGCTGGGTGTCTGTACAAAATAAATATGCATAGAACTTCATACAGGTTTTGATAATCACTTGGCATTTATGCCTGTCACACCTGTCACGCATTAATATCAGAGAGGCTGAACTGTTATTGAATATTAACACTGTAGCTAAAGGAGATTGGTCACTGTCACATAGAGATTGAGTTGATTGACATTTGGCAGAGGTTATTGGACTATCGGTTATTTTTTCTTGGCATGATGCTTCTAAATGGGCTTGAATCGAATCCATTGATAGAATGGTTTAAGCTGTACCATATGATGCCAGTATTTAATTAGAAAAGAGATTCAATTCCTTTTAAATATGACAATGAATGTACTTTAAGGGAAGGGGAAAAACCGCTTGAATGTTTAGTTCTTGCAATAGCTTTAACCATGAAATTTAATGACTAATTTTGAGTGGGCCACTACAATATAGATACTGATGTCTGTTTTATAAAAAAATCTTTATGAAATCCTTGTACTCTTGTATCTCAAACATGTGGTGTTTACTTTAGAAATATTACCTGAGACAAAATGACCTATGTTGTACCTTGCAAAAACAACAGGATATGTTAGCATCCCATAGTATTATAGTAGATTGAGTAGGTGAATAAACGCTTTAGCAGGAAATATGAAACATGATAAGGTTGTAGAACTTGGAGTACGTGGCCAAGGAAGTCTTTCAGTTAATTTGGGTGTCCAATATCAACTCTTAATGAGTGTTCTTGACCGGTGTAAGTAAAGTAGGGCACTTACAAAAGGATAGAAACGTTGAATTGCTTTGGAACTATCTTTTTAATTTCATTTATCATTTATCAAATGGTTTTGCAACAGGAAATCCTAAAGCACAGCTCTAAAAGGTGTGGAGCTTTTCAAAATGTGATAATCGTCAAAGAGAGTTCTCAGAATTCTTGCTCAGGATTTGTGAAAAGTAAAAAAAGTAGCTCTTGTCCAAGTGTGGCCCAAACATTAAAGTTGTTGAGTTTTAATTCTAGGAAGAATTGTGTAACCTTCCTCCACAGTCTGAGATTGTTTGTCTTATAAAATATATCTCAGTGCTATTTATTTTCAGAATGGTTATAATTACTCTGCAAAACTGAATCAGATGTTGTGAAATATATGCACGTGGGATTAATTTCAAGCATCCTTTCCATTCCTTGCCCTCTGCAGATTCTCAAACCTTCAGACAAGAACAAGAAGTTCCCATACAGCGGCATTGGAGGTAGCGGTCGACCGGTCACCCCGCCCCGTGGGACCAACAACAAGGGCAAAAAGAAGTAAAGTCCCTCCCCCACTGAGCTTCAACAACAAAACACTGGACTCCCAATCTCTCTCATTGTTCCCAGCTTGATGACCCCAGTAATCAGTGTGACCTAAGGTCGTGTGACCCAATGTCACTTCACTGTTTGGTATATATTTACATAGTTCCTTGGGCACCTCTGTCTCCATCATGTCCTCTGTAGACTGTCATGGAGAAGACCCAGAAGATGACATCCTTGAATGATTCGTTGTTTCTGCAGACAGAGTTCTCTCCTATGGAGGACATCCTAATGAATGAACAGCCATGATGATGGTAGTGACAAGGAAAAAAATCCCATTCAATTTGTATATTTAGTTTTCTTTAACAGTGTTTCTACAATCAGAAATAATAGTTTTTCTCTGAGTTTGTTTTATGTGGTGGTATAAATCTGGTGATCCTGTTGAAGAACCTTTAGAATTCACACAACATAACCAAAGGTCTTGATGGCAATTTGAGAGTATGTTAGTCAGGTTATAGACATTCTACTTCAAATGAAAACTGCCAAAAAGTGTGTTCCTACGCCGTGCGCAGTCATATTTGGGTGTCTCTTGTATTGATTGAGAGCAAGTTCAAACCATTTTCTTTTGTTAGTTGTGGTATGATGTGTAAGAAATTCTAGCAATGTAATAATGATACAGATTGGAGCTTTAATTTGTTAAATGTGACCGTGTAGAGGTTTTGTGCAGTTCAGTTCAAAGTAAGGATTTAATCTCCCTTCTGTCCCACTGTTCATCATAATGGACCTTGGAAGGAAAATATTCAATATTCAATATATTTTTTTTAAATCTGGTTTTATTTAGGTTTGTAGATATTGTCTGTTACTAGAACAGTACTGTTTTTTCATCTGTAAGGGCCCTGGGTCCATGTGTGTTCTCTACCTTAAATCAATTGTATGAACTTTTTGTTAGAGTTGAGTCAATTAATAAAAAAAATATTCTTGCATTTATAAATTGTAGGACAGTAGTACTCCCTAGGTGTTTCTGACTCCTTGCACGAAGAGCCAACTGACACATGCAGACTTGAAAAGTTCAGTGAGATTTTGGTAGTACTAAATATGAAATCTTGTTTTTGTTGTTGTTGTCGCTGAGCAATGCAAAAATGTGTGTTCTGAAAATAAAGTTAGAGTAAAAGTCCCCTCTAAAGTAAATAGTAAGTGGAATAGTAGCAACAACTTTTCAATTTAGAATGGATTCCAGAAATCAAATCAATGCTTGTGTTCATGTCATGCAGGAATTTATTGTTTTAGCCAACAGGCTCGTTTTGTTAGGTTCAGACCAGTGAGGTTGATTTATACAAATAATCCTTGTTTGTCCTTGCCATATGAAATTACATGCATTACATTGTGTCTGAACTTTGAACGCATCAATAGTGTTGCATCAAAAATTACATAGCGGGGCGCGATGGAAAAGAATAGGGGCATAAACATCAAACTTGAATACAGGTTTGTCATTGGCTACACTCTTGAAGCCGTCTTATAAAATGCTTGAATGCATTTGTGATGAGCAATAAGATTTATTGTTAGGTATTTGCTCACTACACGACATTCAGATGTATTAGCTTTTGAGGAATGAGCTGTTAAAGGGGTTATGCGATTTCAGCTTGGTTGGTTTTGAGACTGATTATTGGCCAGTGGAGTTGAAAATTGAATGGCACATGTTGATACTGATTACCCAATCATCTGTATGCATTGGTCGATTGAACAGAAAGTGATTTTTATAGGACTGAACACACAGAGATGAATTGGCAGTGAGAGAGAATCTAGATATCATGTTAGCCTATTAATCTGTTTGTAGAATATTGATGGTGCTTGGCTTATATTCACCACCACCACTTTGCTATGTCAAGTAAAAGCTCATGCATTGAACACTCTTCAAGTGTGTACCCAAATATGTAATTTTACAAAATGTTTGAATATGTGTGAACAGCTTAAGCATGTTCACAATATATCTTGAATTTTAATGTGTATCATTGATATTAATATTATCCTTAGTTTCTTTATTTATTCAATTATTTTTATTTTTTGCTGTGGTTCACACATGCTGCAATACAGGCGAGGGAAACGTGCATCCTGAAATCCGAAACGCAGCATTAGGAATACAAGTAATTTATAGAAGCAATGCACGATCACAATCCAATAATGTATTAACAGAAAGAAAGGAATATGGGTACTTGGTTTAACCATTACCAATATGAATGTTTTTTGAGAGCTGTTTAGTAGGTAGGACCATTTTGTTTATATAATTTGTGCACTTTTGAGTATGATGAGTTTCTTTTTTTAATTTCTATTCTAGTCACCCTGTACCACACATGTAATTACATATTGCAGGAAGTTTGTCATACGTTGTAGCACCTGCCTTGTATTTAAATAAGAAATGTAAAAAACAGATTATATTTAAGAGAACAGGAACATGTACAACAATTGGATGAATATAAATACGCAGGGCTGTTGAGCATTATTGTAATGAAACCGTGTGTTTTGTGTTAAAGTGGTACTACAGTTATCCCGAATAGGGTTGGTACCAGTAAGCATTTTAGACATTACAATACAAGCCAGCAAGTACATAATGTAAGCTTTGATATTATTTGTTTGATAACTAGTTTTTCTAATTGTTTGATTAAAGCTCTGTCAGCCAGAGCATTAGTGACTCGATGTAAACATAAACTTGTCTTTGTTCTGCTTTATTTCTGTATGTGATGTTGAAAAAAAAATTATCAAGAGACTATTTCTTTGTATGATAAACATGATGGAAAAATTATTCTCTTTCTTTACAAAGTAGTGATGTGCACATGTTCTGAATGCTGGTATTTTATTTTCAGTCTTTGTTTTGGGCCGTTTACAAGCATCCTTTTATTTAGGCTCATATTTTGTTTGTCATCCGAGCCACAACTCTTTTATTTCAAAAGCCCTCATTTCCGTTCCAAAAGGGCACTGCAATCCGAAGCTCGTAATGTCCCAAATTTCGCTCATGAGTGGATGTTTCATCCTTTTTAAAAGTTAATATCTTTTGTGTCATTAATTCCAAGGTTTGTGGCCCACTGAATCAATTATGCAAACTTCAAAGATATTTCCTTTCACATTTTGACAGCCTTCGTTTACGCTAGAATCGGCTCAAGTCAGGGTTTACTCTGCATGACCAGTCATACTTCTAAAGGGTCATTTCACTTATTTTCCTGTATTATTTTACTCCAGACGATGCAAATTTAACACAGTCCACTTGGCCATGTGAAATCATGCATTCACCTTCTAACCACATGATGAAAAATCTTGTTCCTTTTGAGGCTTTTAATGGACATCCTTTGATTTCTCCTCAGATGAGTACATATAGGTACAAGCTGCATTCTATATGATATCACTGGGAGTTTCCTGAGCTTTCTCTATAGGGTTCAGTGGGAAGAATTGAACAGGAAGTAAGATCATGAAGATAAGAAGGGCATTCTGTCTATCGTGAGCAATAGGGGCATTGACTCATACACATGTACATGTATTTTAATATAGAGCTACTGATATCATTAACATATCAGTTGAATGTAGGATTTTCCATCATGGTGTGTTATTACGATATGTATCAAAGGTCCTTCAGATCTTTCGCATGACCCTTCAAGTTTGCTTTTAGGGCGAGTTATCTTTGAAAATACATGTATGTCCAATGACATGTCTGATCAGGGAGGGAATTTTGTATGGAGGTCTACTCAAACCGTGGGTCATTGTTAATAATATTGTCCATGAATTTCAGAGACATGTGTGAACAGTTGTAATAAGATACAGTGTATTATTTCAGTTGTTTGCCATATTTATCCAATTAATTCAGGAATTTGTGTGTATTATTTTGAAAATGGAATCACACCCGATTTTAATTTGTATTTTGTCCATTTATATTTGAATGTCATATTTTTCATATTATTTGGCTGTTAACATAGTTCCGAATCCCATGGTACAAGAACAGTAAGATACATGTAATTTATGGGATGATTATGAGTGGTTGTAATATTTTACCCTCCTCTATAGACATCGCTTTCTGGTGACATACATGTATTTTTATTGTAGCAATGTTGTAAATCTTGAACAAGCATCTTAAAATGTGGATGTCAGATATAAAAGTCTCTCTTGACATATATTGCAGTAAAATGCCTCCAAAAAAAGTGTCTCAGCAATACCATTTTACTTGTAAATGAATAGCAACCAGTGATGATAAGAAAAGTAGCATTGGCAACAAAAGCCCCTAAGCATACTTTTCTTTTTAAATTTGTGTGTTGTAAGATACAGAAATGTGAAGAGCACTCCACCTATGACAGTTTATTTTCCTGCAGCAGGTTTTGAGGCAATTTATTGCATCATGTGTGAACGGGTCGTAAGACTGAACTATCCCAAAGTAAATTCCCATCACCCCATACCGTTAAATATGTGTTGCTATATTCTGCTTGTAATACAGCTCAGTGTTTCTCAGTCTCAATCTTGTACAAATTCTCTTGTTACACTTATAGACTTAATGAAATAAAAACCTGACGTTCTGTTTTGTAAATATCTGATAAAATGGTGTGCAATGAGGTTGGTTTATTTGGTCTAGTGATTTGAAGGTTCATGTTCATGATCAGAGAGGATGGATGTGCGAAGCTGCCAACCATGTCCTGGGACGGCTTCATATGACTGAAAAGTACATGTATGATGTACATGTATTTGAAAGTTCTGCAACACATGCTCTGGTGCCAATTGTTCCACGGTTAATTTCTAACGCTAATCAAAATCTCAACTGCAACTCTGGATTAACATACTTGACCCTAACCCTAATAATGTAAATGCTGTAAACCCCAATTGCATTCATAATCCTAACCCTTTATCATTGACAAAATAAAGCCTAGTATACAAATAATACACAGCAGTGAGGGCATTAGTAAGAATTACAACATAAGGTACCTTTGGAACAGTCTAGCACGCCGTCTAGGTAGCCGAGGGTGTTTGGACTGTTTTTAGTGTGGGTAATTTTACTAATGCCTGAACAAAATGATGTGTATTATTTGTTTTATAAAATGATGTTTTATAACATGATTTTACTATCGGTCATTATCCAAATTTAGGCAAAATAAATGCCTGGTCACGTGTACGCTTTCAACCAATCATTTGCTTAGGATCCACGTCATCTTATAAAACAAAATAATGTCCCCAGAGCATGTAATAGATCACCATATGGAATTTTTGAAAGAGGACAGAAGTGTGTGATAACATTGTACGTTGTATTGTGTAGTATAGGGTTAGATATGGTGTAATGGATTAAAGAAGAGTGAGAGAGACAGAGAGAGAGAGAGCGAGACAAGGGGGAGCTGAAGTATAAGGGTTTGGAGAGTATAAATTTCAGGCTCCCTGGACCATTCACTTGATTAATCCGTACTTGAATTGTTTCCATTATCGTGTAGACCGTCTTGTTCCCATCTTCTCCCTATTCAAGGTTAGAACATTAACATTTTTTTTTAAAATCTCTCTCTCCTTAGCCCCCTTTCCCCCCTTTCTCTCTCTTCTATCTCCATTCCATCTCGCTCTCTTATTCATTAAATGAGCCTCAGATTCTCATCCCTTTTCTCTATCTTTCTCCTTTTTGTTTCTAGTACATGCATGAGAACTCTACCCCCCCCCCTCTCTCTCTCTCTCTCTCATTCTCTTCCACTCTCTTCATCTCTCTCCGTCTCTCTCTTTAAAATCATATAGCAACTTAATTTGGCAGAGTTTGGACCGATGGCCTCGTCAGCCACAAACATGTTATACTAATCAGCCAACTGGAAAGGTTAAACCAGATGAAATAAAAATCAGAATAATTTGTATATAATGCTTGGTCAGAAATTAAATAATCTTTGAAGGTGAAAAGAAAGTGGGTATGTAGTTGAAATGACATTCAAAATTAATTTAATTTGTTTACATTTGTGTTACCGGTACCCATTGTTTATATCTTGAAATCAATTCCAGTTCATTATATCCTGATTTTAAGTTTAAACTTCTAGAATCAATACATACAACAGTAGTAGATAAGAATTGTGAAATACCCAGCAGCCGGAAAAGATCAGAAGGAATTGAACATTTTCCTGCATAAAATCATTTATTTCAAAATATACAGAATACACAAACTGTCAACAGATCTGTGTGTAATTCTGTTACTGAAGTAAAGTACCTTCGGATAAAACAAAATGATCATCATTTCTTTTCTTCATCTTTCAAGGAAAGAATGCTATGGAATGCAAACCAGAATAATCAACTGCAACAATAGCCATTCTCGAAAACGGGGGAGAGTTTGGAAATATTTTCACCATGAGCTTTTGTTCCTGATATATCCATCATACAAATAATATAAATTGAAACATAATTTCCTCCCAAATTCACACATACTTCTGAATTTAAAAAAAATCTGTACAAAATAATTTTGTTGCAGTTGCAAGCTGAGGACTACACCCCTTGTGTGAATTAAGTCATTTTTAAATAAGAAATAACAGTACTGCTTCCTCTCTGAGAAAATTGAGTGAAATGAACAAATGAGATTTGCTAGATACATATTCTTTAAAATCAATAAAAATTAAAAATTGTTAAATCAGTAAAATCCACTTCTATAAATTACCATAATAAGTCTAATATGCTTTAAAAAAAACGTTTACAAGCAATCATAATGAACAAAGAGCCTATAGTCACATAATTATCTGAGGGACAAAGTCAAATACCAGTTGGTTGGTATACAATAATATATAGTTTAAGTCATTGCTGTTTATGTTATCATTAAAGAGGAAAATGATTTTTGCAATACATCGGTCCCCTCAAAAGATATCAAAAGTGGTTCATAATTGCAACTGAATACTGATGAGCTTGACCTTCTTTGCAAAAAGAACTAACAAGAATGGATAAAAATGATTCCATCTGCTTATATATTATTTGGCATGGTGCATTTCAAATAATAATGGCTTTTCCCATTTGGACATCAATATCTCTTACTTGATATCTGTCCTGCAAATAATATACAAAGATTGAAATGCCTTGCTTGCACATGGAACCAAACATTGCTTACCTGTATGACTCCACATTTTGGATGCCCTTGGGGGGGGGGGGAAGTTCATGTATTTGTACCACAATGCGTTACACTAACACAGCAGGCAGCTGATTTTGTTACAACGCAAGCAAAATAATATCAGGGAGTGTGAGTTTGATGAGTAATGAATAGTTTACCATTTAATGGCTTCTGTCAAATAAAAAGGTTTAGTTTACAATGCAGGCCAGTATGTAAGATAGCATCAGCTCAGTCTGAGGGGAAACAGCAGGACAAATTAACTCAGAAGGATTATAAACAAAGTTGACTAATGTCTTACTGACTCTAAGCTAACAATATTGCATATCCACAGACATGAAAATATTCTTTCTATGTGGACTACTTGGGCTGAGAGCCAGGACATTAAACCTTTAGAGGTTTATACAGAGTTAATACGCATCTGGCCCTCACCCAACAATATAACATATCAACAGACATGAATGTATTCTATCCATGTGCACATCATCTGTCAAGAGCCAGAAAAGCTCATAAGAATTTGAAGAGACGTAACTAACGACTTCTTTAATAGCTCTTAGCAGATTATATCACAGTTATCCACAGACATGGATGTATTCTTCAATGTGGACCATCATCTGCAGAGAGCAAACAGGACATTAACTCTGAAGAATTTGAAACAAAGTTGATTAATGCCCTTCTGGCTTCAAGCAGATGGTATCACATATCCACAGACATAAATGTATTCTTTCCATGTGAGTGGACCATTTCTGCCAAGCCAGAAAGACATTAACTCTAACATTAACGTTATACAGAGTTAACACCCTTCTAGCTCTCAGCTGACTACATGTATATATCTTGCCAACAGACCTAGATGTACTCTATCCATGTGGACATCGTCTGTTAAGAGCCAGAAAAGCTTGTATGAATTTTAACAGAGTTCACTTCAGCCCTTCTGGCTATCAGAAGGAGATATCACCTACCCACCCTCTGTCACTGCAGTATCCTCTTCATGTGGGCCCATTGTTTAGTTCTTTAAGCCCACTCCTCTCCTATCTCATTACAAACAAACAAGCTAACTAACACCATATCTACTGAAGCATGACAGTGTCAGCTCCATGTGGAAACAGTTATCTGGGATCTTTGGTTACTTCCATAACTCAATGAGGTAGTTTTACATGCAAGCAAGATTGTTTACACCATCCCCCCCCCCCTTTCAGCCTACCAAATTTCATTGTATGGCCGTACAAAAATCGTATAGTTACATTATAAGTAATCAATTTTTTTTTTCTAGTCTGAATTTCTTACAACGAAATGTCGTACTGTGAAACGCATGTCCCGTTCTATTTTGAACGTCATGTAGTACAAACATGGTATAACTGACTGGCTTAATGTAACTCTGACCTCTTTAAAAATGGTTTCTTTAGACATTCCTTTATACGGCAATGTTATTATCAAACCTGCACGCTCCTTTTGCTACACGATGATTCTTTATTTCTTTAATATGCAATGTTTCTTTATGAGTTTTGTATAAATGTTCTATAGTCCAAACAGGCTATTTGAGAATTGGCACTGTTGTTGAAATTCAGCCCATCTTTGGTGTCTGCATAAGTTATTCCCATTGATATTAGAAAGGAAGAGTTGATAGACTGTTAAAGTAGACCCTCAGCCCATCACACTGCAGTAGTACAGTTGGTGTTTGCTTCAGTTCTTCACATTCCTCTGCAGAGAAGTATAGGGCTGGCTGACTTGTTGGTTGAATCTCAATGTGGAATTTTATATCCTAAGTTCATCACATAGTAGTTTCTGCAAATCTGGTTTAATATTTTCACTTTCCTATATATTTTATTCACACAAGCATGAGATCATTGGTAGAATCTCAAAATGATCTTCAATGTGTCTTGCAAGACATGTTTTTTTCCCCCCATTTATTTATAAAAAAATATGAGTTTTTAAAAATGACCATTGGCTAATGGTTCCTTTTATCAAGATCTTATCAAGATATATTTTGATTTTGAATGAAACAAATGGATAAAAAACAAATGTGGTAAGGGACACATCGCGTGGAATCACCCTACAACTTGGAAGTCCATCAGACAGTATTTTGGTATCTTTCACTTTCCTCTGTCTACGCAATCATGGCACTTTTGGTCCAATCCCAGAGTGAACCTAGAGCTCCTCCATCCATAACACAGCATTTAAGTGTCTGCAACTCTTCATCTCTTTCTGACTTCCCTAAAACAGTATCCACACAAGCATTAGATTGTTGGTTGTATCTCAATAAGGATCTTTTGCTTATCTGTCCATCTTGCAGCATATGGTAACAGGATCACTTTCTTCTCATTTTCCGCCTATCACAAAGCAGTTACCCTTTTCTTCCTTGTCACTATCACTGCTGCTCTCATTGCTTTCTTCTTCACTCTCCTCACATTCTCCTCCCTTTTTCTTGGCTGAAATGAGAATTCAAAGGAGAATTGAATTTCGGATGAATAAATATTGAAAGTGAAAGTATAATCTGGGAACACATTCTGGTGCTTTGGGCGGTGATTTAATAAACAATGGATCATGGACATTGGATCTACTTCTATACTAATCTAATATTAATCCCAATATTACCCCCATGCTATCATTTTCCCAGGTTGAATTATCTGAACAATCATCTGAAATCATCTGAAATCGTCTACACAACTTATAACTTCTCACACAATTGTTGTAAGTATCGGGCCAAACACAAGGGTAACAAATACTGGTAGGATTATGTTTTTCAAAATGTTATAGCCATATATTTAGGTTTGCACAGAACCAATACTATTTACCCTAACCCTACACACAAGAAGAACTGACATTGTCCACATCATTTTGTGTTTATTTCACTGCATTATATGTGAACATGGCTTTATCAGAAATCACTTAAGGAAATGGTAGTTCCTATTTTATCAATTGAAATACATATTATTTAAATTAAAGTAAGAAATACATATTATTTAAATTAAAGTAAGAAATACATTACACCATTACTTTCTTACCCTTCTCTGCCTTTTCTTTCTTTTTCTTCTTTGCTTGCATGTTCTGCTTTTGTTTTAACCTGCAGATGGCACAACAGAAAGATACATGAATAGAAATGTAAGGAAGAGAGAGTGAGGAAGAGAGAAGTGTGAGGGGGTAGAACAAAGGGAATGTATGACATGAAAAAGATCAAAGGTGATATAACTAGTAATTGATTACATGAATACACCTCTGAAATAACAATGCAGCCAGTTGCTTCTTAAAATAAGCTAAAAAATAGAAATATCGCAATCTGTATTGCCGCGCAATGGGAATGTATCCCTGGGCAGTGGCAGCGATTTTGTGTCATCCTTACATGTATGTTTGAAGGAGGGACAAAAATCCCCTCTCCCCTCCCTGAAACAAAAGGATGACGTAGAGATCGCCACTAGTGGCTCGGACTATTGTCAAGACTAGGATAGGAGCAGCATCACCAAACCAATATGTGTGTAGATTAGAGTATAATGCATCTCTGTAGAAAATTTGAAAGAAATCTTTTAAGAAATGTGGCAGTAAGAGCGCACAAAAGACAGCCACCAAAATATGACCTTTGACCATATAAAAGATGGAACAATGAGGGCAGCATCGCCCAAAAGTGTAGATGTGTAGATTGTACCAAGATACATCTCCTTTCAAAATTTGAAAGAAATCCGTCATGAAATATAACCTGCAGAGCGCACACTAGACACCCACAAAAATATGACCTTTGACCCTATAAAACATGGGACACTCATGGCAGCATCACACAAAACTAGAGGTGCATAGATTTTACCAACATACACTTCCATACTCAATTTGAAAGAAATCTGTTAATGATGCAGTTAGACCACACACTAGAGTGCACACAAGATATCTATCAAAATATGACCTTTGACCCTATAAAAGACGGAACACTGGAGGCAGCATCAGCAAAATCTATAGGCTTGTAGATCGTACCAAGATACACCTTCATTCAAAATTTGAACAAAATCCCTTGAGAAATGTGGCCTATAGAGCGCACACAAACCATCCACAAAAATATGGGCTTTTACCCTATAGAAGACGGAACAATGGGGGCAGCATCACCAAAAGTTATAGGTGTGTAGATTATACCAAGATACACCTCCGTACAAAATTTGAAATAAATCCGTCAAGAAATGATGCAGTTAGACCACACACTATAGTGCACACAAGACATCTATCAAAATATGACCTTTGACCCTATAAAAGACGGAAAAATGGAGGCAGCATCACCAAAATCTATAGGCTTCTAGATGATACCAAGATACACCTTCGTTCAAAATTGAACAAAAACCCTTGAGAAATGTGGCCTATAGAGCGCACACAAACCATCCACAAAAATATGGCCATTTACCCTATAGAAGACGGAACACTGAGGGCAGCATCACCAAAAGTTATAAGTGTGTAGATTATACCAAGATATACGGTACCTCCATACAAATTTGAAAGAAATCCGTCAAGGAATGTGGCAGTTAGAGCGCACACATGAATATGACGCGGCGGCGGCGGCGGCGGCGGCTGACGCGGAATAACGCTGCTGAATCCAAAGTACCCCACCGGCATACTGCCGGGGGATACAATAAGCTAAATTAATATTTGTCAGAAGTCAGATACATGCTCTACTCATTAAACCTGTGCTTGATTCTGAAATGGAGCAGATCTTTTTGATAATTATCAAATTATGCAGAAAGAAAAGAAATTTCACGGCAACTGCTACCATAAGTTGCACACGTACAATGTATCATGATTGTATCTTATTATGGAAAATCTGAAAAAGGTATAATACTTGAAAATGTGGGACATATGTTCCTTACAATATCCTTCACCTCAAAAGTCCTCAATCTTGTTTAATTTTGCTCTGTCCATGACTACAGGCAACAAAAGACAGATCATCAAAGCTATTTGACTTAGACTACTGCTGCAGTGTTAAATTCAAAGTAAAGATACACATGTATACATAAAAGCATCATGCAAAATATTGCCAGTTTGCTGTCCTGAGCAATGAAACATTTCTTCAAATACTTTTTTTAAATGGATCATTTTTTTCAATGCTCAAATTCTCTCTTTGATTGTGCAGCCTTTCAAATACAAAATTTCATACAGGTTAATTATTTTCTTATAGTAGATGTCACCCTAATTTTTTAGAAAAGGCTTATATCCTTACCTCTTGGCACGTTTCTTGGCTGTCTTCTTATCAGCTAATTTCTGGTTTTCTTCAAGCTTCTCATGGTAGTTACGATCCAACTCATCCTACATTTTAACAATAATGATATGAAGCTTCTTGAACATTTGTGATAAGATATTAAGTTTTCATATTCATGCACAAAATTACTTTTTTTTAATGATTTATACACAAAAAAAGAACATTTTGCCAACATGCCCCATTCTCATTATGTTCATCCCCAAGAAGAACAAAAATACCTAAAGGCTAATTCAGACCTTTAAAAAAAAAACAGTTTGTCCATACATGTGGTGCATTTTCACTGACAAAAGTTCCTTGACCTAACAATTTTCTAGCTCTGAAATTCTATAGCTCTGTAGTGGTTATCTAAATGATTTGCAGGCAAAATGCTCAATATCATGAAGGCTAATAAATGTCTGTAAATATTGATTAAAATGGGCATACTCAACCATTAAACATTCATGTTGGTTAATGTGAATAGCGTATTATTTTCAAAGTGTTATCAAGAACTAAATCTGATAAATGCATACATTTATGCACTGCTCTGCATGAGATGAAGCTGTTATGAAATTATTCTTCTATGTTTGTCTCCAAACATTTAATGCAGATCATGATAGATGTTGAGCAATAAATGTCAAACCAGGAACATGACACTTGGTGTGCATGGAATCAATGAGAAAGGTCTGGACTCTGGATTTACCTTTTGAGAGACACATAGAAATCTATGATTCTTCATGACTACCGGTACTAATTTGAGACCCACTTGTAATTTTATTTTTCATGTTAATAATAACTCTCTTTTGGTTGTGTTTGTCTGTTTGTGTTTTTTTTTTCCAAAATAGAAAAAAAAAAATAACGAGACGAATAGCATTTAAAAGAAAAGTCCACGTTTCTGAGATAAAAATATGCACGCTAACTTCAGCCCAAATTACAAGCCTCTATATATACACATGTACAGTATCTGGTACCTGGAAACATAAATTTAGAATTTTACCAATTGATCACTTTCTCTACTTTTCACGTTTTCATCTTAGATAAATTAAATATTACAGTTTGATTATCCTATGACACAATTATATAAAAGGCAACCCTACCTTTTCTCCTTTGACCTGGATGTAAGCTTGCCTGGCATTCTCTCGACGACGGTATCCACGGTATACATGGAACTCTCCACTCCCAGCACCAGCACTAGATCCTAAGTTCAATATATCAAAACAAATAAGATATATAATATAACAAAATGGATTTGTTTTCTATTAAAGTTTGAAAACAATATGTACTTTAAATACGGTACTTTATTTTCACAAAAGCTGTTAAAATTGAATTCCATAACATTTAATTGGTTTTCTTTTCTTATCCCTTTGATTCACTGTGAAGTTCTTTCTTTAATATTTTTTTAATGATTACATTAGCAACTGTACCTATGTCATGACAAATGACTTCCTATACAGTTAATAAAGGAAAATATTCGAATATTTCTCTTTCTCTTGAAACATCTTTACATAATGAATAACAAATATATAACCAAACTCCATACCAGAATGCACCAAATGTGTACATGTATGACTACTATGTGATTCCTTGATGTTTACAAATATTGTTCACATTATAAACTCCTCAACGATGATGAATGACCATTCATGATAGAATGCCCAAACCTTTTGATATGATTGACTATACATAGCGAGATGGTCTACCAATATTAGGCTTCAACAGATCTGTTTAGTCTTTTAACAGCTGATCAAACATCAATTATAAATAGCAAACATTTCTATGAAGTGCATTAATATGCCACATGCTTGCCAATCTTGGGAAGTGTTATTTCTTCTGTGCATATCATTAAAAACACACTGGTACTATGTGCACATTGTCACAACAGGGTGACATTATATTTAAACAAGTGAAACGCTCTCGGCAGTCTCGCCTGCATTACGCAATTCGATATGATGAAAAATTGAGGTTGGGACATTATTTTTATAGGCAGGGTGGCCCATTTGCAGACCCCCGAAAATGAAATCCTCTGAATATAATAAGCATTTTGAAGTGAATATTGATTATGAATCATCAGAATAATTATTTACTGTATCATAAGAATACAATATAATGAGATTTAGTGTATGGGTAAGACTATAAATGTTTCAATGCTTGTCAGTAATTTACAAATAAAGTTATCTAATAAACTTTTTAAGAAAAGAGGATTTTTCAGCACTTTGTGTAAAAACAATTGGAAGGTAGAGCCCATCTACATCACATCACGTCTCATTAGCATAATGAGAACATTATTATGAGATATACTCCAATATATATTATCCAAACATCAATATTGTCACCTAGCTGTAACTGATCATGTACATACTAGGCCTGGGATCGAATACTAAAATTACTATTAGAATATTCATGGGAAAGTACTTGAATGATTCGAATATTTACTTTCATGAAATATGAACAAATAACAACAATTTATTTATTAATTCTCATATTAAATTTTGAGAACATAATCCAAGTCTACTGACCTAAAATGACCTTTGACCTTGACTTTGTGACCTGGAATTTGTGTCACATGATTTGTGATACTTGATAGCCCTTGGGTACAAGTTTCATGGAATTTGAACAAACACTTTTGAAATTATGCTAAAATTTCAAAATCTTGATGTTGATGCCACAACAAAGTCTAAGTTTCCAGACCTGAAATGACATTTGACCTTTACTTTGTCACCTAAAAGACTAATAACATGATTGGTGATACTTGATAACCCTTATGTTCAAGTTACATGGAATAGGAATGTATACTTTCAAAATTATGATAATTAAAAAATCTTAGCCTGATGCCACAACATAGTTAAGTTTGTTGACCTGAAATGACCTTTGACCTTGACCTAGTGGGCTGAAATTCTACTCACATGATTGGGGATACTTGATAACCCTTTAGTCTAAGTTTCATTGAATAAGAACTTATACTTTCAAAATTATATTACAAATTCAAAAACTTAACCTCAGGTTAAGTTTTTGATGATGATGCCACAACATAGTCTAAGTTTGTTGACCTGAAATGACCTTTGACCTTGACTTTGTGACCTGAAATTTTCCTCACATGATTGGGGATACTTGATAACCCTTTAGTCCAAGTTTCATTTAATAGGACCTTATACTTGCAAAATTATATTAACAATTCAAAAACTTAACCTTAGGTTAAGTTTTGATGTTGACGCCGCCGCCGCCGCCGCCACCGGAAAAAGGGGCGCCTATGTCTCGCTTTTTGCTACGCAGGCGAGACAAAAATCACATCTTCATAAAATCAACAGTAACACCAGTATGAATTCAAAACAAAAAATAATAAAATACCTGTGCAGATGGTCTTAACCATCTTCAGTTTTTTAATTGAAATTCAAAACTTTTATGAATATATGTATATGGTTCGTAACACGCATGGCTTTACGCTAATGCCCATCTTAGTTTGTGTGAAAGTAAAAATAAAATTTAACATAGGTAGGGCTCCACACTAACCTTTTTTGTTGGGGGTCCAGACTTGAATTCTTGGGCCTATATACATTGAGCCCTATGTAGGAGTTCTGAATTTGGGGGCATCTGGAATTAGATTTTGGGTGCCCATGTGTCCTGGGCACCTGTTAATAGTGTTTAGCCCTGAAATAGGGTAGGGGCTGTTTTAGCTCTCAGACTGACGGTGCCTGCGATATTTTGGATTAAGTATGCTGCTAGTCATGTGATCGAAATATACCAAAAATATTGAGTGTTGACTATATTTCTCAAGCGACATTCTGAAGGATTATTGAGTTGTATTTCAAGAATTTTAAAATCATACTTCCAGTGATGCTCGGAATGGGCCCAATGGGGTTCTAAAGCTATGAAACTACCTCAGTCACGTTTCAACAAAATTAGTGCTGTGCTTTGAGGCACGCGTAGTGAAAATTGTAAGAACAACGCAAAAAATACGCACTCTCTTTCGCAAGGGACTGGCACAGAGTGATCAATTCTATTGGTTGAACATGATGAAGGTGAAATATAACAACATTTTCATTGGTTATCACTTCACAAATGGGCATGCCTTAGTGAAATAAAAATCTTGCTAAAATGATTCTCAGTCATAAATGACCTACAATTGGGTAAGAAATTGACCTTGGAGCAATATGCAACTAAACTAAGCATAGACTCTCCGTTATAAAACCACAGCTGGTGAATGGGACACTGGGACAAATGGTATATTCTTAAACTTTGACCTCTTACCCATGACATCTCTGACAAACTCGGCAGGAGCTCTCGGAGTCCATTCCTTCTTCTCGTCTGGGATGTACACTGGCTTATCCTGCAGATGAAAGTCAGAAATAGTGCCATATAGTTTAGAATCAAAATCACATCAGAAAAGTGCTAGCACCAAAACAGATGAATAATTGGACAAACCGATGCAGAGAAAACACTAGACCGAAAGATTCAGTCTCTGATATCGATGGTTGTTCTGCCAAGACTGTGTCTGGCTTCACTGATCGCCTCTATACAGAGACTGAAGTACATTGTACGTGTTAGTGAGGGGAGGTTTTGCAATACAGTTTGTGTGTGATTGCGGATCTCATCACGTGCAGTTTTTTCAAGAAAAATGGGCAGATTAGCTGAAAGTAGGTCACTATATTTTGATGTTTTACAATGATTTTTTATGTTATTTTGATAGTATATGAAAATTAGATCTATTTCCTTTCCAATCATATTATTTAAATATCAAAGTTCAAACTGTTAAGTCTAGATAAAGAAAACCGAGGCAAAAATTGCTAGTATCCCCTCGTGCATGCGGCAAGGGTTACCATCTGTGACATGTATGGGGGAGGTTGACAAACATCAGTTTTATTGAAGAATTCCCCATACCAGACGGTTATTTCCATCTAAGAAAACACTTGCCTAGCCCTAAGTTAACTATCGGATTGCTTCCCCCTTTTTGGTCAAGATTTGAAGTCATTTAGACCCTCATAAATTATACATATAAATCTATGTCGTAGCATGGCCAGACTCTCCAGATTCAGAATACTACATGAGGGATGTGTATATTTAAGATCCACGGAGCTTGTGTTTGACACCTTATAGAGACTCAAATCAAAGTTATTCATTGATTGTCAACAAATAGATTCTAGAATCTAGATCTATTTGAATTACAAAAACATGGGCATCAATATAAACTTTAAATTAAGACTCTTTTTAAATTTGACTTTGTCCACAATACAATAGGTTTCTCAACAATTCATCTTCAGAATATATAGAATAAAGACACACAAAGTACATATGCCCCAAATAATAAATTAGATGTCTTTTCAGCTGAAATCAAAATGATATCATAATTATCATTCCCTAACTCAAGTAACAGTACCACAGTTGCATTTTGCGATTCCCTTGTGATGCGGTCTCGCATTAAAACAGCATTACATCTACAGTCGAAATGTGTAAAGGGATAACGAATACAAATTTTAGCATTCAAATAACGGCACTTGAGCTTGAATTGGGTTTACTTACAGGATTTCTCATCAATTTTTCGATCTGCATTCGCTGTTTGGCTGCTGCGCTCTTGGGAAGAACTAAAGGATCGTCATTTTTTTTACGGAAATGCTTTTTCTTAGCGACGTCACTATCTGTTGATGGATTGTTAGCCATGGTTTTTGTGGACTGTGTGGTACGGCCGGTTTCACTTCACTTCTGTATTTTGCGCTCACGGCAAAATGAGCGTTCCATACTTATTTGTTTATTTTCATCTCGCACTTTCATTATCTCCGCTCCCCACTTTCCTGTTTATATTTATCCTTTTGATAGTTAGCTCATTTATTCATTTAATACCAATTTTGGTGGCATATTTGGTTTTCTATTGCATACAACGTGTCTCAATGCAATAACTTTGATATGGACAATAATATAGTTGATGGCAATTCATTGGTATAGGCCTACAGGGGCGGCCGGCGTCTTATTTTTTTTTAAATAAGACGCGCCAGCCGAGCGACTTCCAAAGTGGGGGGACCAAAAGGGCACTTTCTGGAAAAAGGGCACCTACAAAAGGAAATCTCAAAGCGAAAATATACAATTTTTTAGGCATTGGGTATATACCCCTACATATATACCCTACGAGCGAGGAAATTTTTAAAGATTTGTGAAGTCGCAGTGCGAAAAATTACATCTTCCAATCCTGATGAGCCTATAAGCACATTCTCATAACGGAAGACTGAAAAGACCTAAAGTAACATAAATATATCATCTATAGATGCGTGCGAGTGTAGCGAGCGAGCTTTGGGGGAAATTGCTCTTAGTCGTTTGAAATTAGGGGCGCGTTTAATAATGAGAGGAAAAGGGGACATTATCACAAAAGAAAAGGAGCATGTGTCAAAGTACAAAGAGTAATTATCAGAGGTGAAAATTGGGGCACTTCTTACACTCTCAAAAACAGGCACTCACCAGGGATGAAAAAAGTCATTCATGAGAATAGGAAATGGGCATTTGTCGACGGAAAAGGGGCCCCATCAGATTTTGATAGGGGCATTTATAAGAGGTGAATAGGGGCATTTATGAAAAGGGGATAGGTCCCTTATTAGAAAGGAAAAGGGGCACGTATCATTGTTAAAAGGAAAAAAGGGAGGTGAAGGGGGCACTTATATCTGAAGTGAAAAGGAGTACTTTCTCGTACATGAAAAGGGTCATGTATGATGTACCAGCGAAGGGGCACTTATGAGAAGGGGAATGGGCTCTTTTTTAATGGGGCACTTATCATTAGGGAAAGGGGCACTTATTAGAAAGGAAAAGGGGCACATGTGAACATATAAGGTGCGCTTATCCGAGTTAAAATGGGGGTAGTTATTAAAAGGGAAAGGGGCACTTCTTACTTCCGCCTCTGAAGGTATATATATAATCATGGCGCTTGTTCAGAATTATATCCCTACTTTGACACCGTAAAAAAACGGATATTCGAGAACCAATTTTGGTAAACGAGATGCTGTTGCTGATGTTCTATAAAACATCATCTGCACATCGCCATTCAGTTATGTCGGTAGGAGCGACCCGATCGAGGGTCACATTGATCCAGTTCGCTTAATTTCCCCGTCCCAGACACAGGTGACGCCAAATAATAATAATAAATAATTATAATAATAATGACGATGATAATAATCATAATAATATTAAAGATAATAATTATATAATAATAATAAAAAGAAGAAGAATAACAACAATGATGATGATGATGATGATTATAACAATAACAACAATAATAATAATAATAATAATAATGATAATGATAGTAATGATAATAATAATAATCTTAATCTAGCTTTCTTTACCCCCCCCCTACACACATCCACAAAGATAATGAACTTGTATAACAATTAAAAGAAGCTTTCGGGAATCTTTAGGATGCATGCAGTGGCACTGCTAGAAATTGCACCTTTACTTTATGGGATTCTAATTTCTTACTCACCACAGAGCTTATAAAGAGTTATCAAACATTGACATTCAATATCATAATTGGTTCGCGGATGCACTTTTTGACATTTTTCAAGGCAGGATGAATATATCACCAGACAGCTGATCACCATCATCACCCCTCCCCCTTCCTGGCTAAGTTGCTGGATACACTCTCCTCCTAGTTTTCTCGCTTTCTTTCCAGTGTATTGTGGTCCATCTTATATTTCTAAGTTAACTAAAAGGAAGGCCTATACTGGCCTACTTATCGCCATCGGCATATAGTTATCACTCATCAGGGTCATCATTAATTAGCATCATCATCATAAATACATCATCGCTGTTGTTGTAATCGTTATCATCACCATTGCATTATCCTCCTCCCCCTCCTCAATATCATCACCATCACCAACATTATCATCACATAGTCCACATTATCCATTATCATTATCCACACACAACCACCACCATCGTCACATTATCACCATTAACGTCATCATCATCATAACCACCACCACCATCATCATCATCATTTGATCATCATAATTACTTCTTGCAGCTGAGATCCTTATCACCGACATCCATCCATTTTTTCAGAAAAGTGATACATACATGTACATTATTTTGCATCTTTACACTCTTAAAGCCCCTCTAAAGTGTTGGGATCCTCAAATTCGCCATAAGTTTGATGGCAAAATTTCACTTAAATTTTTATCATAATGCAAAAGAGAATGTCATTAAAGACACACTTCTGCAAAGATCCCCCAACAAAAAAATGCGTTTGAAGACAAAATTATTATTAAAAGAATACATAATTTTGTATTCTTTCATCAATATTCAACTTCAAACACATTTGTTTTGAAAATCCTTGCAGAAATGTGTCTTAAATTTACATCCTCTTTCACATTATGATACAATTTAAGTGAAATTTTGCCATCAAATTTTTCGGGGCTCCCAACACTTTAGATGGTCTTTAACATTAATAATTGTTAAAGGAGAGAGCTAAGATTGGATGAGAAAAAGGCAGACTGAAGACAGAAGACAGAAAGAGAAACAGAGAGAGAGAGAGAGAGAGAGAGAGGGAGGGGATAAGAGACAGACGGAAACCACAAGGGAGGCACAGTCACACACACAGAGGGAGAGGGGGAGAGAGAGAGAGAGGAGAAAGAGATTGTTGTAATGCTCCAAAATAGGAGCAAAAATAAGGTCATGACTATGTAAACGTAACAAAACTGGGAGAAAAACAGTTGTGCTTTTAGCCTTTTTTTAATAGATGTTCATAATAAATGCACTATTTACAACGCGAGCTTACACAGATTGATGAAGGATCACTGTTTTCACAAATAAATGGACTCTAAATATTTGTACAATGTTGGTGAAAACAAAGCATACTTCTCCCATGCGGACACACTACACTATTATCAAGATACACATAAATATTAATAGGCTTCATAACAAATGAAGTCAGTCAAATCAATTGTGTTTTGCTGTTACAATGATTTTCTCTGTACAAAACAAGCAAAATAACAGGTGCAGGGCAATCAAAAGAGATGTACATTCATGGCAATTCATGTAAGCTACATAACCTTAAATAATAATAGTACTTTTGAGAAATAAGGGGCTTCTCATTATAAAAAAATAAAAATGTACATGGGATTATTTCCCAGCACTTCTTTTATAAAAATAACAGAAGCTGAGACGTAAACACTGTCAGCACAATTTCTGCAAACTTGTCTGCAATACATGGAATGCAAAAACCGTTTATGAAAAGTCTAGCTTCAATTAATTTCCTCTTGAAATTAAGTGGTCAATCTCTGTTTGTTTGTTGTTGTTGTTGTTTTTATTTTTGTTTGGGGGGGGGCACAACTTTTTTATGAACCGCGTCCTCAATTCAATGAAGAAAACAGTTAGAATACCATAATACATGTACTACTGATGTAGTACATACTTAATGTGATTTGACACAATATGGCTCTTCACATGCAACTTTAACTAACCATAGTTTCTTTTTTACCCCAATTTCAAACTCTGAAATGTAAAAACAAACTTAGTTATTATGGGAATGCAAATGAAGTTGGACATAAGGACTTCTACTTTAAACAAAATTACAAATCAAGTGAAGGGAAAAGATCAGTAAACTGAGTAAATGATTCTTCCCACAAGCTATCTCCTAGACCAGGAGACCCTAGTGGACCCCCTTCATCACTAAATGGAGACCTGGGGGCATCACTGACACCAGAGTCTGACCCGGAACCATAGTCACTCTTCCCACTTAAGCTGTGAGAATCATAGTCCTTTGATGGGGAGACCAATCCCATAAGTTCTTTGAGGTCGCATGTCAAGGAAGTGTCTGAGTTTAGAGGGTTCATGCTTTCAAAGTCGTCAAAAGTATTTTTATCGGTACCCATGGCGAGAAGAAGATCCATTTCATCTTCTCCTTCTGTCTTGAAGGATTGTACAGTGTCCATTTCACCAATCTGTGTAATACAATCGCTGGTTATTCCAGTATCCATCGTCTGAGGGATCTCAGCTGTGTGTTGCGTCAAGGATGCATTAGCAACGAGACTGCTTCCATTTATAAGGCTCTTATTTTGAACATCTAGAACAGGCTTCAAGTACTCGTGGTCAAACTGGATCAGTTCTTTGATGGATTCCAGCTCTGCTGCTGTGGGCCCCACCAATCCCCGTTGCGCTGGCTCTTGGTCTTCCGTGTCACCAGGCACAAGGGTTCCTCCTCCCTGCTGCTCATCCTGTCCTTCTGGGCCGAGAAGACGAATGGCTCCGCTGACGGCTGCCTGGTTGAGCTGGCCGAGCAGCCCCAGAAGTTCGTCGTCAGACTCCACATCAGCATCGTCGACAGGAAGGTGAGGAAGAGTCGAGTCGATTCCTGCTGCGGAGGAAAATTGAGTGCTGCGGACCCAGGTGACTCGACATCGACCTCTTTCTTCACGGTCGGCTGTGTACTGATGGGGGAGGGGGTGGACTCCATGCAATAGCCATGATCCAAAACAACCTGAAACAGCAGATTAAAAAGCAAACATTTTTTTTTAAACACAGGTATTTGCTACCATTTACATATTAGTTGTAGAAGTTGGCCCATGTAGACTTTTTAAGTACCGGAATAACATTTCACAGTAATATCATTAATATGAGAAATAAAATCATAAAGTTATTTGACTGGCTTTTTTAAATTTCACATTTGGATTTGCATTGTTAAACAAGCACATGAATCAGATGAAATTTCCACACATCCTTTAATAGATTTGAATAATTAAAATTTAATAAAAAACCTACAAAAATGGTACAAGGTGATTAGACTCACCAGAACCATTTAAGAGAAAAAAAGGAATTTGAAAACCTACCACTGACTGTGTCTCTTCTTTGCTCTCCTGGAGACGTTCCTTCAGTTCTTTGTTCTCTTCCAGCAAGGACTTATTCTGTTTCTTGAGGAGGGCGTTCTCCATGAGAAGTTGTTTATTTCTGGCCTCCATGACACTTGTGATGGCCTCTAGGTCATCAAACTGAGCCTTCTTCCTATCCCTTGCTGTCTGTGCTGCTACTCTGTTCTTCAGCTTCCTATACAAAATCATTAAAATAAATAAATCGTTGTCACTTCATAAAGTCAGGTACAAGAAAGAGAAAAAATATCTTTGTTTGACAATTTTTTAAAGCAAAAGTAGAATTGTTATTATACTCCGCAATTTTCTAGGATTATAACCACGAATTGCTTCAACAGGGTTAAAATGGAATCTCGATAGGAGATCTTTGGTGTTGTGTTTTTAATCTCTTATTTTAGTGAAAATATGACAGTAGTAATAAGATTACTTTTAGCTCATTATAGTGATAAAGGAAAAAGCTTTTTTTAAATGTGTGTTCTTCTTTAAATTTGCATCTGAATGTTGATACGTACCCTGACAATGAGCAAGGTGCTTGTACGATGAATGCAATTGCAGGCATGATCACTTGAAAGGTTTTCATATTTTAAAAGTGTTTCTTTTAAGGTAAATTTTTTTTTTAAGGGGGTAGAAAATAAATTCCTAGGTTGGGTTTTACGAAGAGGTGGGGCATCAAGTGGTTGTTGCCCCCCCCCCCCATATGCACTACGGTCTATCAATCATAATTACCATGTCCATGGTCACTTAATAATAACTTTTATTCATTAGTCTAATCTTGCATTAAAACTTAATTTCCTGACAAAAGATCAATATAAATTACATAGTCTTTGATCAACACAGCACAATGCATGCAATGAACAAATTATAGACAATACCAATAAATCCCTACTTTCCCTACCCAATCACATTGAATAAAAATACAACAGCTGTTCATGCAATCAGCTGTTTGGTTCGTTCATGCCGAGCTTGATTAATGCCATTATTAACATAGAAAAACACATTTGACCATAGTCCATACTTTCCCCATAAGACTGACACAATATTATTAATAACACATGTCTACCCTAAATGTCCTATATACGTCAAAAGATAACAATTACCTTCTATTCATTTTTTCTTCAGTCGAGAGATGTGTCAGTCTTTGTCTCTTTCTCGGTCCTGGATTGGAATCAGGCATCGCCGGCTTGCAGTTGGGGGTCTGCAGGCCCAGCTTTGCATCCGTAGCCGCGGCCATCTGCTGCAGAATATGTGCTTTCCTTGATGCAGGCAACATATTGAACGCTTTAATTTGGTCGGATTTGGGGACAGTCGCGATAATAATTTTTGTGGAAGCCATCTTTAATGCCTCTCAAAGACTTCCTTCGGGTATATATCTGTTTAAAGAGGGATAAACCCACCCGTTCGCAACAAAATTCGATCTGAAAGTTGAATTCTGTCGTCTACTACATGTCGTTTTTCTTTGCTAGCTCCCTTATGAACTCCAATTGTATATACAATCAATAGATGATAGAGTTTTCCCGAATAGGCCACCGTGTCGATTTGTGATTGGCTGCAGTACCGGGAGGCTACGTCATCAACCGAGGTTGTGATTGGTCAATTCACTAATTGGTGTGTGTAGTTCATTATGACGCAATATACGACACGTGGAAGTTGTTTATAAATAGAAGGTCCTCTTGCAGTCTTGCATCAGAAATTCCAACTGAAAAGTATTATCGATATTCCTCACAAATCAATGTGTTATGTTTTGATAAATTATGACTCGCACTGAAAGGCATTTGACGAAAAAGACTGGATTTCGTAAAATTATTAATGATCATATCTCGGGCCTGGTTCCATTATTTTATGATCAGCTCTTTAATTGCAAGTCCTATATTGATAAATAAAATGACGGCGGGCAGAATAATTTTAAATAAAAACATAATAAACGGCGCTCTTACTTCATGATTATTCTTTATTATGCATAGTGGTATTTTTTTCACAACTATCAAACGATAGATAAAAGGCTTATACGATGTACTAAATCGTTTGAACAGTGCCATAAAATGACAAATGTTGTTGTTGTTTTTTGTTGTAATGGCAATCAAATTTCTCATATAGGTAATTAATGTCTTCTTAATAGTTTAATACATTTCCCCCTGTTTCATTCGAGTATGATGCCCCTCGATCTTTCTATGCGTTATGTTTGGCCCGCTGAGCTTTGAATTTTCTTTACTTATTCTATTCTATTCTTAGCATTCAACTTCCTGTTATTCCAATCATACAACTCACAAATGGCTACACAGTCTTTAAAGATAATGACTTTTATTTTATAATTTTTTTATAACAAGGTTTGTTTACACTTCGGAACCAACGCAGCACTTATCGATCATTGTATTTTGCCCTTCATACTTTTTAAAAAGAATTTAGTCGCATGGTTATTTTCCACAATTATAGCTGATTATGCAGTATCAAATAAAACCATCGAAAAGAGCTGTGACTCGAAATTCTCCACGTCACTCAGATAAGGTTCCCGACGGACAACAAACTATATAAGGAAAAAAACTTTAAAACTACGTGGCCTTACCTCTTTCATCAGCTAGCACACTCAGGCCTTTACGGCTTCGGGGGTACTGTACGTGTTCCCACCATTGTCAAATGACAAACATACCCCGAACCAAAATTACATCTCCCTTTGTGTGTGTGTGTGTGGGGGGTGTAATGTCAATATCTAGTTATAAAGTGTGATATGCATTTTTTGATTTCACAAATATTGCTAAAATTAATTATGAGTAATGAGGAAAGTCACGGACCAGAGATTATACGGGAAGTGACTTGATAAAGTTTGAGATAGTGACGTAGCTTCAGGGGGCATATGGGATACTTGCCCCCTTTATCTATTGCCCCACCCCTCCCCACCCCCACTCCCCCCAAAAAGGGGGAAGCGAAACGAGAAACGGGGAGGGGCATGCAGAGGGGAGAAGGAACGTGGAAGAGAATACGCTATACAACCACCCATCGAGTAGCAAGCCTGATGCCCCCTACCAATGATACCGGTGCCCCTCATTTTCGGGAAGCACGTACGCTACGCCATTTGTTTGAGAGACACACCCATGCAGAAGGATCGCGTCATTGCTGTAATGACAAACTTATCGACGTGTCAAACTATTTGCATGCATCCTGATTAGATTTCGAAATTTGAGGATCTGAAACAATCATCACCGTGACTTCGCGTGCTCGTACATTAATATGCGCATGTCTTCCGTATTTCGATGGTTTTAATAAACTTCAAACTGATTGTTGTATTTGGTCAATTATCTTGCAACATTTTATAATGGTTAAAGCGTCATTCCCACATACATTAAAAGTGATCTCAATTCTAAAATAATGTCCAAACTTTCTAGTTGTAGGCTACATCCTACCAGGGAGGTGACTCACCTCCCTGATCTTACTTATTCCCTCAATTTTGAACATATCTAGCTCTTTATCGTAGATTCCAAATCTCCATCAACAGACAACTATTTTTCAGGGTTTTATATCCCTTTATCTCTAAGAGAAAGATTTAGTTCTGGAAAATGTCACAAATATTTGTTTTAATTTGTGAGCCTTTTCAGTCTTATTATGTTAGTGTAGAATAATATCATAGGAAAAATATCCCTGAAAAGAATGGCTCTTCAAATGGCCCTCATATTCGAAACATGACATGATATAGCGAAAGTGTTGTCATGGTTGTGCATGGACCACACTTTCAAGCACAACCACGACAACATTTTCATGCCACATGTTTGTGTAGTCCCATATACACATTTCTTTGTATACAGTAGTGCATTTACTTGTATGTGATACACTATCTGTTGGATCACAGTCCTTTTCCACTCGCTTTAACCAAAGAGATATCTCTTTGCTTTAACACACAGTTTCTTTCACAATGAAATCGCATGACCAGAACTCAACTTTTTTCATTCGATCCAGAGAGAATTTATTTCCCGTCAAGCTCTGAATTATCCTAATTGGAAATGAATAATAAAATACAGCGCGGAGACAATCCGACTCACTTTGGCAGTTATTTTTGTCTCTTTTTTTACGAGCAGGAATTACGACTTGTCATAAAATATATCGGCATGATTGGTGCACACAACGGGTATATTATAATCTCCTGTATTGCATGTATAATGAAAAGTAGTTTCATGAATCACTAGCGAATTTGAAGGAGAAACAAGGGGCAAATTTTTCCCTCCTGACAAATTTTCGACCAAGAATACAAAATGCAGCCATCTTTTACGTGCTTAGTAGTTAGCAGGTTATGTCATGGCAAGTACAAATTGGAAAACCACAGCCTCAAATATTGGTTTCCTTATTTAAAGTATACTGGTCACAGTAAGTTGATGATGTTTTGCCCCTTCTGAGGCCAAGGGTTGGATACGCCACGTACTGTCATGAATTATGATTAGAATTATTAATAAGTCATGGATACTTGGATAAGACGGATGATGCACAGGAGCGATTCTAGAATAATAATTTATTTTAAGTTTTGGGGGAGGCTTGGGGAATATTGCATTACATTAACTTTCTACATTTGCCTCGCGATATATAATTATGCTTGAGCCATCTCCCCCACAATCCCCACCACCCGCCACTGATGACGCTTGTATGAATTATGAATACATATAGCATCAATTAATTTGCCAGATATAGATGGGGAGATGTATAACTTGGTGATCCGGCGATTCCGGTGACATGTAAGCCCAGGGCCTCAGTAGGTCCATGGTCAGAGAGAGGGTTTGGCTTCGAGTTGCAACTTGAGTTTGAGCTAAGGTATAGCAGGAGACATCTCCCTGGGTATAGGCATAAAGTTCAGGTAAGGCTTAGGTGTAGTGCTTTGGTTAGAGCTGGAGTTATAAGAATTCGGTTAATATAGGATTAATAATAATAATAATAATAGGATATATTGATCTTGATTGATTGATATTGAGTATATGTCTATGAAACATGTATTGTAGGCTATTTTCGTAATGTTTTGCTTTTAAAATTTAATGCACATGTCTTTGTCACGTTTGTAAATTGCCCCGATACGAATTGCTTCAGTTGTTAAAAATAATTGTCTTTCAATAGTCAGAATTGAAATGGCATTATTGGCATATACTGCGTGTTGTTAGGTGGGGCAAGTCATAATGTTTGTCCTACCTAGCAACAATAAATGTATGCAATTTGCATTATGACTATTAAAATACAATTATTCGTTACAGATGAATGAAATAATTTGCATCGAGGCTCTTCACTAAGACGTTTGCATTAAATTTGATTACATTACAAAAATGACATAATCATGACCTATTTGATTTTGATTTTAGTTCTGCATTTTTTCCAAATATAATAACTGAATAACAAAGAACATATAAACATAAGGTATAATACAGAATATACAAACAATAATAACTTCATGTCAAACTGTTATTTACATATTTACATGATAATAACGAAATAATAACATATTATCCGAACTATCTGTGGAAAAAGTGCAGGAGACCGCAATCATTGAGTGCAAATCGACAGTGCAAACAGTTAAGGGTCTACAAATAGGAACGATTTAATTCTGACTCAAAATGCGTTATTTTCCATTAAACAGTGGCGTAGCGTGAGTTCACCCATTGCGGGTGGGGGAGATTGGGTGGGGCACAGGTCTTACTCGAAAAATGAACTGCGAATTTACAAGGCTGCTGATTAGTATACGGTGCGGAGTGGGGGGGGGTCCTATAATCTGCTTTTCTCATTTCCTCCTCTCCTTTTCCTGTTCCTTTTCTTTCTTTCTTTCTTTCTTTCTTTCTTTCTTTCTTTCACTATTCGACCGGGTAAAGAGCACGTTCTCCCCCGTGCCCTCTGTAGCATGCGAAGCCACCGCTGATGGGGGGGGGGAGGGGGTCCTATAATCTGCTTTTCTCATTTCCCCCTCTCCTTTTCCTGTTCCTTTTCTTTCTTTCTTTCTTTCTTTCTTTCTTTCTTTCTCTCTTTCTTTCTTTCTTTCTCTCTTTCTTGTTTTCACTATTCGACTAGTGGGTAAGGAGCACGTTCTCCCCCGTGCCCTCTGTAGCATGCGACGCCACCGCTGATGCCATGACCAGGGGCGGCGATCCCGGGGGGGGGGGACACGTCCCTCTCAATTTTTTTTATGGGGGATCGTCCCCCGGAAAATTTGAAAAAGTGCAAAAAATAATGCATAGTAAATACTGTCTAAAGACTGCAATACACTTTTTGGCTCTGGAGGGCCCAAGAGTGCAGCGTTTAGAGTAATAAAAATGCCAAAAAAAATTAACGTTCGGTCGCTACGCTCCCTCGCATAATATCCTTCAAAATATGCAAGTAAATATCTCATTTCGTCCCCCCCCCCCGGTCATGAAAAGAAATCGCCGCCCCTGGCCATGACCCACTTTGCCAGCTTAGCTTTCGAACCGGAGAGAATGAATGGTATGCGATGTGTAACATGAACTATGTTCACACGCTTAGTTGTCGGCGGACTCGTTGTTTAAAAAACGAGTCCATTGACAACGACGAGTGTTTACACGGAATCGAAACATCGATTATTTAAAGTTTTAAAATACAAGCTGTGCAATTAAGCATACGCTTTAACTACAAGCTGGCATTTGCATGAAAGCAGAAAAATCATAGAAACAGAATAACGAAAGTTTGAAATAAAACAGACCAATAATAAGTTATGAATGTTGAAATATGAGATCACTAAACCTTTGCGAATCTCAAATTGGCAAGTTCGTCAGTTGATTGTGAGGTATTCATGGACAACTCTCCCGTTTGTCGTGTACAAAAACATCAATAATTTAGGTTTTCTCCAAAGATGTGCCTTCTCCCTTGGGACACTACCTGTAACTCAAAATATATTATGGATAGCATATTATTATAGGTCATCTAGAAGAAAAAAGAAACCCCAAAGACATACATTTTAGTTAGTTTGTGTATTGGAACAAATAGAGAAGTTGTTCGGCACTGCATCACATGCATCACCGTGCCAATACCGATTCAGCCAATATGACATTTCCCTACGCACAGTAATCACAACTTTCAGAAATTCATAACTTTCTTCCTATTTGTCAAATATCGTGTAAACTTTCACCAATGTGAATGCTTCTCTGATGTTTCTGCTTTCTGTTATATCAACAAAAATAACGGGGAAAATTCTTGAGTTGCCACTGAGACAAACCTGACCTCCAAAATGGTATTGCTTTGCTTGTCAAAAACATTTAAAATATTAAAATACCAAATTCCTATCTCTCTCTCTCTCTCTCTCTCTCTCATTTTATGTATTTTGTCGACAAACTTTACCGATGAGATTTATTCCTGACAAAGGAATTATCACGTTACCACGGAAACTGAAGTTTAATGCTAATCTAGCAAACTGAACAGGACCTTTCGCAAATTTAAAGAAATGATTTGCACCCATTTTTTGGAATATAAACGACTAAAAAAATGTACTTGAAAAAAGGAGATTAATTTGTGATTATTCATCACCTTGGATGATGATGATTCTCAGCATGATATTAAAGATTGATCTAAATTTATAATCATAATATATCGAATCCTATCGAAGCTTCTGCTGCTGAGCTTACATCATTCGAACGGCAATTTATATATAAATTATATTAATAAATGATATGCATAATAGTACAATGATAAGACTATAAGAGGGTCTGAATTGAAAAAACTAATTTCAATCAATTCAACGCACTTGTCCTAGGCCCGCTTCCTGCATTTTTTTCCTTCAGGCCAAAAGGACCTCATTATCTCACCACGTATACGTACACCAGATAATTAACCATTAGGGTGCGGTCACACTTTCATTAAAGAGCTAGCTGTAATTTTTGTCATGGAGGGCCAAGAAACAGATTATGATGATTGATTCCTGCCGCGATGGAGAAAATGCCCCTCCTAAGGTTAAAAAGGCCCCTCGAAACTATTGGTAAAACAAGTCTCCTTATATTGCTGCCTTATGTAGGCCTACCTTTCATAAGTACTTTCCTTATTATTAATCATGAGGGACTATAATAGGGGAACATTCTGCCCTCTTCTAAAACAGATATTTATAGGGAAAATGGATTATACTAAATACAAAAATAAAAACTCTCTTAAAAGTTAAGACATAAAATTATCCCCAAAACCGTACATTTCTGTCATGTATAACGGATCATTAAGGTCAGGGGCCTACTGGAAGGGAATAGCAGATAAAGAAGGAATAGTTTAACATTCAAGTTCTCTAATATTTGATCGAGACAGGGGCATTGTTTGGGTAATTCATTAAACATGGAGCAAATTCCTTTCCTATACACCAAGGGCACTTCAAATAAAGAAAGGGCGATTTCACCTTTTTCACCAGGATATGCACCTTTTCCGAGGGATATCTTGTTAGAATTGGCCATTAGTAGGCTAGGGCGACTTTCTTTAAGAAGGTGTGTAAACTAAGAGCATATCAAATAAAAAGGCAGTTTTATCACAGGCACGGGGCAATCATGCAGACGCGTTCATTATTGAAAAAGTATAGGACATGGGCCCCCTCCTCGACCCCCGGTTCCCCAGTCGCTGGTGGACAGGGCTGACGTTACGCCTAAAACTATTGAAAAAATATACATAATATATATATATATATATATATATATATATATATATATATATATATATATATATATTTACATATATTAGTATAGTAAATTTCACTAAGCGCCATGTTGACCCCCGTTGACCCCCCGTTGACCCCCCGTTGACCCCTTTGACTGCCACGTTCATACCGTATAACTGTCTCACAAAAATTGCCTTAATTCCCTATAGATTCTCTACAGCTAGGTTTTCGGTCACAGTGTGACCGCACCTTTCGTCACATACGTATGTGCCAATGTAGGAGGCTTCCAATTAATACGTCCCCACTGTCTCCATTCGACATTCGTAATTTGCTTCTGCATGTAAAGCCCCGATTAGCTACACTACGTCATGAAACGAGATGAATATAACTAGATTCTTATCACTATCGGCTATAGTGAGTGTGTATAACGGTATCATCATGCCTATCGAATATTTTGTATAACTATAAGCCTACACAATGTCTTTATAAAAATGACCTATAAGAAGGATCCATGCTATGTATTACATTTATTTATCTCGCACTATTTTCCATCCAATATG
The DNA here is from genome assembly GCA_037976565.1 of Mesocentrotus franciscanus. Lineage (NCBI taxonomy): Eukaryota > Metazoa > Echinodermata > Echinoidea > Camarodonta > Strongylocentrotidae > Mesocentrotus > Mesocentrotus franciscanus. The sequence continues at coordinate 13,800,567 of CP137672.1, read as the reverse complement.
TAATATCGTAATACATTTCCAACATCAATACAATTCATTGCAAATCAATTAATTGTGGTCTACCAATCGTTTCTTGTATACTAATCAATTGGGTATTGTCTTGATTGATCTCTGTTTCAATTACATGTATTATTATTCGTATTTTCAATATACTCGGAAGGAGCAAAGAATACACTAAACATCTGGAATAATTTAATGGAAAACAAAAATCAGTTTATGCAATCCGACTAAGACGTATACATACAGAGATGCATCATCGTTTCATCGATGATTCATTCACGGCTTTCAGCATTGTATTGCGTTCGTCAGCTAGATAATGATGGTTCATTAGCTAGAGCAGACTGCACGTGCCAAGCCAAGGTTTGAATACTTACGTACACCACAACATCAGAGCATCTTACTTCATTAAAGATGTTGTACGTGCTAGGGTATATCAGGTCTCATCTTCCTGGGTATATAGCAAATTCGATATAGGGCCTATGTCTATCTATAATGATTTTGATTGTTAATGCTAATGTTTAAGATGTATTAACACTTTTCATCTGTTTTCTCATGGGAAATGTTAACAAAAATGAAGTTACAGCAATAACGGGGCGGGGGGGGGGGGATCAGGGGGTTCTGGAGCCGCCCTTTTATTTTGCTTGTCATAGGTTTTTGTGTATTGACCCCTTACCAGCTGATTTGCCTGAATACACCCCTTCTTTTGCCTGATAATTTGTTTTTCTAAAGATATAACCATCTTTAAAGTAAGATCCAGGAGTCCCTAGCTGACCTAGGTTGACTCTACATTAATGATGACCGTCTTTCTATGATCATCCGTCAAAATCTTAAATAATTGTGGTCTTATTCAACAAATAGCCTCATCAGTAATATCTTTTTGAATGCTCTTCTTTAGGCCCATGCATGCATCATTCTGCACTTTTGCCAATAAAGTTGGAAAAAATTTTCTTTACCTCTTTTCATGAAATGCTTGTGACAATATGAATATATTCTTGATAGACAAAGTATATAATTATTTTCTTAGAGCTGCATTGATCTATCGAATAGTAAGAGTCATATGTAGAGCTTGATCAATAAAGTTCAGGAAAGACATTAACGTTATGAACTAAATCATATATTGTCACAATAATTTCATTAAAAGAGGTAGTAGAAAATTATTGCAACTCTATGAGCAACAGTGTATTATTAACTCAGCATTGCCAGGTAACCAGTTGATACTGAAATTTTGGGCATTTGACACTGCTTGAGAGAATGGGCGATAGACATACCCTTGGGGAGATCATTATTATACGAAAAGAAACACGAACAACAACGTTTGGCACATACATTCAACAAGAATTCAAGTTCATTTTCGCAACCAGCACTTTACGGCACATTTGACCATATGTTGCTAGAAGTAATTATGCATGCAAAAATAAGTATTTCCAGACAAACACGTAATCTATAAGACCAATGTACCAGCATATTTTTTAAAACAAAAACAGGAGCCTACATTTCATTGCTTTTACGGTATATAATTAGCGTTTGTCTATGAATATTAAACGGAATGGGGAACTAACAATTATTGATCCACATATAGAGCCTCGATAAAAGAAGTTATTTTTCCCCAAAATAAAACGTACAGAAATCATTGACAAACTATTATTGTGAATAATATAGTGGATAATTATAATAATAAAAGGCATGAATGCGTGTTGAAAATAATTCTCTTATACATGTAGCTGCACACAGAAGTGAAACTACTACTACTACTACTACTACTACTACTACTACTACTACTACTACTACTACCACTACTACTACTACTACTACCTACTACTACTACTACTACTACTACTACTACTACTACTACTACTACTACTACTACTACTACTACTACTACTACTACTACTACTACTACTACTGATATTGATGATGATAATAATAAAGAAAATAATAATACACAATAATTATAATAATCATAATGAAAATAATCATGAGAATAATGTTACTACTACTACTACTACTACTACGACGACGACGACGACTACTACTTCATAAGAACATTTCAAATGTCTATTGTTTATTCCTTATTTTATTGTATTCAATGTATTGCTATCTTCCTAAAGTTTTATATATTACTAATACACGTATACTGTGATTTGCCTTTGTATGATTTTGATCTTTGATTGGAATTGAAAATAAATGAAAGAATGAATGTCTTGTCAGATTTATCTTGTAACTTTCAATACTTCGTCACATTTTCGCTTCTCCTTGGATGAGTTCTTTAAAAGGGGCTCATATGATTTTAAGATTTCATCCGACCTGGATTGTACGGAAACTGGAAGACACTACATAGTATTCGCACTGCCCCTTGAGACATTTATAAATGGATTCTCACTAATCAAAGGGCTTGAATCGAGACCATTAGATCTGATTTGCATGCTTGGCTTGGCTACCTCCCGCTGGCTATTTCTTAAAAATGCAAAGCGCTGGTGGGGCCCTCTAATTTCTGCAATCTGCAAATAGACAATCCAATATATGTCTATGGGTCTGTCGCATTACACCATCCTGTATGCCTGTGTATTAATATCTGTATTGTATTCATTGGCAAGTACAAATGTATTGCTCAATGCCAAGTCTTTAAGTATGATGCACAGGGGCCCCATGAAGACTCTTCCCCATTACAACAAAATAGTCATGAAGAAGACAAATATACAAATTCTCTATTTGACATTTCATCTTTGATATTGAAAAGCGCGTCCCTTTTGTGGTAGATATTGTTTTCCATATTTTACACTCTATTTCCCAAGAAGTTTATATCTAACTCTAAATCAATAATTAACTGTTGGATAAATGCCAACTTATCTTACATGTAGTTTTTTTTTAAAGTGGGGGAGGGTTAGATCTACAGATAGTAGAATGATTATAAAATCTCACAAACCAATTCCCAGCTGCAACTCTCTGATAATTAGAACATGCATAATCACTGAAACATGTAGGTACAGGAAAAACGCATATTTCTACAACAGGAATCACACAAAGCATGAAAATATTGAAGTTTCAGATTTTTTTTATTAGAACAAGTACATTTATGAGTTTAAAGACCAACTCTTTATAAAGGGAATTAAAGAAAGATAAACACTTTTTCTCCATAATGAAATTATTTAAACAATTAAACTGAATTCTATAAATTTAGACCTGAAAATAATGATAAATCTTCATCAAAAACAACAACCCCAAAACACATTGAAATAAGGTTGAATTTGTGTATACTTCTACATAACACAACTTAATTCCAATACAACATTCTTTGGATGTGCTTTCCTTTTTCAAATAATACTTCAAAAAAATAAAATCAACATCAATTTGAAATTTGCAAACATTACTTTCAATAGGGTATTGAACTTGCCCTCGAGTTGATTTTTCGTAAATAGTTGCGATTATGTTTTTTCATTCATTGGGTAACATTTATAGGGAACATTTCCATTACATTAAATAACCAGGTAACATTTCCGTCCAATGTCTGTTAGTGCTCAGATAAAAGCTATGGACTGTTTTTATTTGTCAATAACATTGTCCAGCAAGAAACAAGACGTCCGCTAAGAGACAGAAAAGCGTTGTAAAAACTTGTTTTACGTTCACATAGTGTAAACACCCTTCTGGCTCTCAGCTGCAAGGAACACAAATCAGATCCTTGATTTTTGTTTTGTGTCCCACTCCGTAAACATTAGAGACCAACTTAGATTTGAGAACATCTTCAGGAATCAAGGTCTATAATGTTACACTTATATCACATTGGAGAGCCCCTTATCTATCACAAAATCATGTCTAGTTCTCTGTACAAGCAAAAAAAAACATTATACAAAAGACATTTTCAAAAAATTGGTGACATCTTTATGTATGTACAGAAAAATAACAAAATAGTTTAATTGATTTATATCAACCATCATTTTATCTTATTTGAAGCCAAAAGGGAATTAAATCACATACCGTAACACAGAGGTAACATCCTTCTGGCTCTAAAAAGACGATTACATATAATCAATGAACCCTCAGTTAATTAATTCACATAAAAGTCATTTGTCTGAATGATAATTCATTGATTGTTAAAATCATGAGTTTAAACAAAATTGAAACAAGATAAACAAATATTTTTTTTTTAACCAAAAGGTATGCATAACAGCTGAATATGAAGGTAAGTGTAAAGTAAAATATTGGATTCCTCATGATAAAAATTGAAAAGCAAGAATAACGATCCAAGAAAATACCCCCAAAATATCTTAAATAAAACTCGGTTTTCTAAATATTTTTGACAGGTTCTTAGTCTCCTAGTAACAGCATGCAACTGTATATGTCTTCCATTACACCAGAGTTTACCAGATTCCCATACATGTCATATGCAATCCACTCCATAAGAAACAAAAGGTAGAGTTGTACAAATAAATACATTTTTTTTTCAATTCAGAGCTATTATGTCTAGAGTACATCTATTGATTAGAAAACACATATAATATCATTTTGTGAGTCCTTTTTTCCAAAATGATTTTTTTCTAGTTGTTGATTTATCAAAATCATTTCCAGCCCAAGGTATACATCTGTCTCTCCCTTTCTCCATAATTTCTCATATTTTCCTGCATTCTTTTGAAGTTGCTGTTTTTGTACCATCCCACCTCAATTTCATATTTTATGTTTTTATGCTAGGAATTGCATTTTATATAATTATAAGCCAACATTCTACACAGTTTTGTGGAGTGAATAATAAGATCTCAATTTTTTTAAATTTATGAAATTTGAAAAAGAAAGACCTGTATTCTTCCTCATCCTTATTCCCAAAACAACAAGAAACAGATTTTTTCCATAGAATATGAATAAATATGTTATTAATTCTAACTTGACTGCAGAAAATACAAAAATTATCAATATTGGATTAAAACAGACCTATAACAATAATAATAAGAAAAAAAATACAATACAAAGAATATAGATCTGGTTTTCTAGTTTCTACCTCAAAACATCAATTGTAGATTCTATTAATTATTTCAAATAAATTCTTATCAATGGTAAAATCACCTACAAGTATATATAAATCCTGCTAACTGCATAAGTATAGACATTTCTACATAAGTCTTAATACTAGAAATTTCAATGACTAAATACCCTCCACCGATGGCACATTCCTATAACTGAGAGACGTGAAAAAGGAAGAAAAAACTTTGATGCTAAATATACATGTACAATTGCAAAATCAATTATCTTACAGCAAACAATAAATCCAAGAGACAGTAATAGGGTGTAACAAATAAAACAAAACTTGTATAGGCATGTTTTAAAATTATTATCTTGAATAATATTAAGCACTAGCAATATATATCACAACCTGTATATTTATAAAGAACATAAACTAAATTAGGATAACGAATTGAATGTTACATCAATAGTAGGAACAAGGAATATTGAATTATACAGTGCAGTTTCGTACCTTACATCAAAGTGATTAGTCATATCACTAATGTTCATGTGCATAATGCAAGTCTTACACCATAGGGTTTGTGGGTTTATGATAAAAAAAGAATATATAATTAAGTGTTAATGAATCTTTGGCTGCAGCCAGAAATGTTGGCATCTTATTTGAGTAGAAAATTGCCTTTTTGAATGCACCAACCTTCAAGATAGAAATACAGAAAGGGAGAGAGGGGGACGAGAGAGGGGGAAAAGAGAGGAGGGGGGGTAGACTAAGGGTGAAAGTGAGAGGCTGAAAAATACAAGAAAGAGAAAGAGAGGGAGAGGGAGGAAGAGAGAAAGAGAGACAGAGAAAGAGGTTAGGGTGGGAAGGCATGCATCCTTTGATTTCAATTCAGAAAGTGATCTGACACTTCATACATATACACTACACTTGTTTCAAAAACAGCGTAATGCAACTCCTAATTAATAATCCACTTTAAATACAAAATCACTTTCTGAGATGGATATACACTGTATTATATGGCATGCCAACAACCCTTCCAGCCATGCACAAAGTATGGGTGTTGAAGAAAAATATGATTCTACCTTACCTGACCATGCAGCTGGTTCTTAAACAGTGCTATAAATATCCAGGGCCAAGTGTGGTATTCCCTATGCACTCCAGACATTTTTGCTCCCCCCCCCCAATTTTTTCTACCTGAAACAAATTTTGTATATCAAATTTAAAATGGGGTCTCTGCCTCTCTGAAGCAAAATATTATTTTGAAAGTTAGTTGAAGATAACAATAACCACAAGTCAACATTATAAACAAAATACACATCAATCACAATAATGTGCATGTACGATTAGGCAAGTTGAAGTTCGCTTAGCTAGCTATCCTGTCAAACTTTTCAGTTGCCCTGTGAAGATGGATTTGTTATTTGTATTACAGGAGACCCAAAAGGTTGAAATCACACGAAATAACACTTTCCATCCAATTTTCATCCAATTTTCATCCCGTCTGACTAAAAATAAAGAATATTAGAATTCATGTGTTGTTCAGATCTGACTTACATGTATGAGATGCAATGGGTCCTAGGAGTACTATCAGTGTGGTGAAATCTAAGCCATACACATGTACAAATGCATATCAAAGTAATATGAAAAGGAACAAACACTTCACCACAAACACCCTCCATGTATAATTGCAAATCAGTTGAAACCACTACTAGCATCAGATTTAGATCAGAAGGATATTAAAATGCAACAGAATGCCAACTTGGCTTTGAATGTGGTTTGGCTGAAGAGTTGTTTTGAATAGTTGCATGTCTAATTGAAATGAAGACCATAAAACAAAACTCTTCTAATAACCGTGCCTTTTACAAAGCTGACGTGAAGACATTTGTAACCAACTTGGCAGAGCACATGCTTGCTTTAGTGTCTTTTCCACAAAAAATTTATATGGATTATGGAAACCAAGTGTTATACATTTATAGTAAGCCTCTGCCAATATAAACCATATGGATCTTGTGGAAAGACGATTTTGGCAAATAAACTATGTTTTTATATTCAACTTTAGTACCATTATGACTATATTTGAGTTTATAATATGTAGCTGCTACAGGGAGTAATATACATCAATTCATAATCACATCTATATGAGTACATCCATAAACGATAATAAATGAATCATTTTTAAACATTGCACTATAATCAATTTTGTTTGTCATTCATTATCTAGCATGCCATTCCAGAATTGCATTTGTATTTGCTGAAAAATACCCATAGGTGATAAAGACTAAATCCACTGTAATGTTTACTCTATCCAGCAACTGAATATGAAAATTCTCTACAGCTACATTTTTCAAGAGTTGATTAAAAACCAATTAATGAAGCAGAAAGAAGAAAGAACCATTCAAAATTACAGGTGATAACTTCACGAGTCCATTTTTCACAGCACTGTGTACATGTATTGCCATTACACACAAATTCAGGCACAAAATACAAGTTTCAAAAATTCAAAATTTGCAAAATATATAACAAATGTTCTTTTTAAAATAGTCACGACCCACACAAGATTTAAATGATAATTATTGACAAGAAATTCTTTACAAAGACCTTTGATTTGAATATCCAGTAATCCTTTCATATGCCTCATTGTGTGAGCTTCCAAAATCACATGAATATTTTGTAACAAAACAAGGGCTCCATGCAATGCTACAAATTCAATGCATGCTGTTTTGATCTGGACGAGGAATCCAAATATATATGTACATGTATAGTATCGCCTGTTGAGAGCCGGAAAGTCGTTAACTCTGTAATTAAGGATGAGTTAGCACCCTTCTGGCTCTCAGCAGATGAAATAAACCCCTTCAAAAAAAGTTTAAAAACTCAAGTTGGATCGATTATAGCTCTCTTATCATGACATAATAATCGCTTTGATTCTCATCATAAGAAAGTGTGTTTATTCCTCTTTAAAAATGATACCATAATTGTTATGATTTTGAAGACACTGACTGAGCAGTACATCAGAATAAGGGGCAAGGTCAACAGCAAAAAGTTGCAAAATGCACTGGTAAGCACTGGTGTTGTTATGAAGTGCACTCTTCTTTCTTTGACATACTGTAAGAGAGTGTGATTTTTGAAAATGACAGTGGGTTTATTGTTCCCAGGCCCAACTGGTCATCCATGAATACCTGAATTCTAAAGAATCTGAAAACTGAAATCCATGCACTACATGTATGGTCACATGTCATATTGTCATGCAAGATTTGCTACTCTTTGGTTATCAACTTTCTTAAGCATCATGCCTAGGTTAATAACTGTTGAAAAAGTCTGTGCCATGGGGTAATTTGAATGCACAGTCGAACAAGAGCAGTGCATTTTGTAACTTTTCACGTTTGACCTTGCCCCTTATTTTGATCTACTGCACATTCCATGACTGAAAAATAACAAATGGAGTATCATTTTAAAAAGGAATAAACCCACTTTCTAATTATACTAAACATTGTGATGATCATGCCATGATAAGAGAGCTATAATTGATCATACTCTGAGGGGTTTATATTCCTGAAATTGCATAACTACACCCCACACAAAATATGTTAAGTTGGTCTACACTGTACATCAATTCATAATGAATTTTGTTTTGCTAATAGATGTTGGAAGTTTCATGAAACTTTCTTTCTTTTCTAAATCTAACGAAGGCACTGACATGTATGTTAGTACTCAAGTTTTGAGAAGAAATGGAATTAATATACCGGTATCGGTTAATTATGAAAATGGCCCTTTTTCAAACAATCTTAATAAATATCCAATTATCCGTTCACTGTACATGTTATTACTAGCTACTGTAAATTCAGAAACTTTGCACCACGACACTTAAGCAAATTGTTAACATTTGCTGTGAGAAAAAGTTTTGCAAATCACAAAATTCTTGTATATTGTAAACAGATACTTTCATAAATCTGTATCATGTATGAAATTTGTGAAAGTCTCTGATTTTACAGTATGTTCCAAATGATGAAAAGCATTTGGAAATTTGGAGGTATTAATTAATTATATCTTACACAAAATTTATCAATGTAACACAAATTTCAATTAGACATTACAACAATCATGAATTTCATTGTATTATTCATTTAGCTATGGTTTCATATTAATTTTTGATGATTTCTGCTTACTTGGTGATCCATCGCGACAGTACTCGTTCCAAATCATTTTGACCAGAACAACATGAAAGCATATGATGAGACTGACGAGTACAATCCAAACGATGACTGGAACTCGGAAACTAAGGTGGTCTTGGCCGGAACTGTTCACAGGTACCTCGTCCAACCACCGAAGTTTCTTGATGTGGATAATTTTCTGGAGATACTCAAGGTGCTTTCTGTCATGTGACAAATACAGAAATGGTGTTTGTGGTTCCGTCCACTTGAGGTCCAGCTTCTGGTCTTGTTCTGTAAGCTGCAATGCCTGCAAGCACCCAGATCCACAAGCGTACAGAGGTCGCACCATATCATCTCGATTCTGGTAATGACTGACATGAAGCGTTACCTTTTGATTTTCTGCAGGCCCCGATGGATCCACGTTGATTTGTAGGAAGGACGAATTGTAGAGGATGTTCTCGAAAAGGAACTTGCCTTTGATGTGCGCAGGATCGGCATGAAATGAAAGCTCCTTGTCTGTGAATTGAGCAGAAAAGACACTGAGAAGCATGGCCTGTGTGACTCCCGTCACTCCAGCTGACAACAAAGAACTGCAGCCATGTTTGTACAACGTATGCATCCAATGTGAGATCAGATCGTGTAGCTCCTGAGATTTCGTAAGCTGCATCCAAAGCTCTGGGTTATCAAACGTTGGTTGCCCGTTAAAGCACGACTGCGGTCGCTGCAAGGCACTCACTAACTCCTTCTTCTGCTGTATACTAAGACCAGGCACCAAGAGAGGGGCTTTCACTGACGTCATCATATAGTAAAACGTTGCAGTGACTAACTCAGATGTCAAGTAGGGAGAGTCAGGGTTTTCCTCTGCACTTAACAAGGGTTCAACAAGTAGTTTACTATTCCACATACTCTTAGACCACACACTAACATGTTCATCCAAAATGTCCCTAAAATCAAGATGTAACAAAGAAAACAATTCCTCTTCTGTTTTATCAGTTAAGCTTGCGATAACATCAGTGTCTGCATGAAAATCAAGCACTGGCTCTGAAAATCGAGCAATTGCAATGATTGTCTTTGAGTACTTCGTGCCAGGAGCTACTTCTACTCTTTTGTCAAATCCTGTAGCCGCAATCACTAATGCCACATAGTGCTGTCCCTGTGTGTCTCTGATATAAGGTGCAGGAAACTTCCCTGTGGATATCACATACTCAATTGATTTTCCATTCACTTCGAATATCTCATTGCTTGTTGCCGATCCTTTCCAATTATTAGGACCATTCCTTGTAACAAGCAACGTCACTGGGACAGAAGCTGTATTGTCTACTTCCACTTCCTGATATAATATTGCTTCTCTTGTCCTGTGAGCCAGTGTGGTCACTTTAACCTGCACACACGAATCTTCTACATAGAAACATTGTATATGTTCTATAAAGCCCTTCTTGTAGTTGATGATAGTTGCGCGCTGATCACTGTAACCTTCGATCTTGGCGCGCAGGAGTGGACGGTAAGGTGCATCAGATACCCAGGATTCCCCTCTGAGAAACAGATTGTTCGGCTTGACATGATCCACGATTAACTCGATGTACCCGTTCCCTGTCACCGCCAACACCTTGGGGCGTTCGGGGCTGCGGGTGGCGTGCAGCACCGTCACCCCTGAGGGTCCATACTGCTCCTCTAGCTGGGCGACCTTAGCGCCCAGGCACTCGATGGTCACCTGTGTGGTCTTACCATGATGGATAACCCAAGGCCCGATGTAGCCAAAGATGACCAGTACGAGGATTGCTGCAAAGCAGAACTTCTTCCACTTTGTTGCTGGGATTGCCCCAGTGAGTGCGCTGATTTGACTCTGGAGCCACATGTGATATGCTATCTACCTCTGCATGGTCATCCAGTCTACAATGACTTTCATCTGATGAAGGACATTCACACTAGAGCACTTGCTTTGGCATCTCACAATGCGTGTGTAAATGTTACGAAGAATCTGTAACACAAAGAAATAAATAACAAATGAATTCAATGAGGCATAAGGGTAAAACAGGAACACCCTTAGGAAAATATCATGAGCTAGGAAATTGCTACATGACGAATGAAGATATACACCCATGTATTGTTGGAGATGGTAGATTGTAAAGGTAGTGTATCCCCTTTGCAGCCAACATCAAATTCTGTAGAACTTTGCAGGAATCATGAGTATGTACGTACAGTATATCCTATCTGTGAAATTTAAACGTTTAACGGTTTAATAGCAGTGACCTACATGTACCTACATGCAAGGGAGACCGTTTACTCTAGTCTTCACTGTCAGTCACTGTTGAGTGACTGACTGACTTTTAAAATTTGTTAATAACATACATTGTAGATAAAATTAGCTGTAAAGGGTACATTATCATTTGTACACATCAATGACCCGCTTCTTATAATGACCAAAATTAAAGTTATCGAGCCTTCACTCAGCACAAAACGTACAACTATGTGGTACAAGGGTCTGAAAATCAGACTACCTTCTAGGCGTATTTTTTAAAAACGCATTTTGAAAATTCCTCACGGTTAATAATTCCACATACATGTACAGGCAATTACCAGTTCTAAAGTTTTAGTTAGTATTATCTCTTGTTTACCATAGGGTTTACATATAATTTTATATGTTCAGCCTGCAAAATGGACAGACTACCTCAAAAAGCTTTTGTCAACTCGGCTGGTCTTCTTAAACTGGTGTGTTGTTGTTGTTTAAACAGTGAATATACTCTGGGGAGCAAACTGTGCTTTAAACTGCAAGAAGTGCTGTAACTTAAAATCTGAAACTAACAAAAAGCACTTTCCAATATGCTTTGTGTATTTATTGGATTATACAAATATCATTGTCCTTTACTTCCGAGGCGATCTGGATGTAGCTATCTTTCCGAAGCGAAGCTGAGGAAAGATAGCGTACACATTCAGATCGCCAACAAGTCATCAATTAACAGCTAGCAAACGGTGTATGATACGTAGAGTGCATGCAGTATGGTGGTGTGACTATAGTTCGCGCGTGACCAATATTTGCGTACTAACACAAAAAGCGCTTAAAGAGGAGAGCAATACGCAACGCACTTTCACTGAAGATAGTAGTACTATCTACGCAGTGTAACAAATTTTTCTTCTCCCATCAATGATGGGCGAACTATCTTTCATCACGTGATTTACTTTTGACCAATCGTAGAGCAAGATTCTTAGTATGTAGAATATAATTTCTTATATCATCATAAGAACAAGCAGAAATACACAGGTCTGTTTCAATAAGGGACCCTTAAAACTATGGCCTATTCTTCAGAGCATCTCTAGCTGCATCACATGTACATGCATACACCCATTTGCTATTAGGTCCAATACCAAATGGTATGGAATGAGTATTTTAAGCCAACAGGGAAAAGCCCAAATGGATAATACACAGTAGAGAGTGTAACAAATATTTCATTTCCCCGGGATCTCTTTTAGGATTTAATGTGGTAAAAGTGCTATTTTCTCACAGTGATATTTAAATATGTTACATATTACCAGAGCTTTTGCTTGGTTTATCAGGGTTTAGAGAGCGCTACAACAAATAAATCGCTCACTGCTCCTGTGCATCTTTTTCATTGACTGTACATGTACAGTAGCTTATGTGATCATTATACAGTGTACATATGTAGACACAATGGCATGTGGAATGGAGTTATGGACCATGTTTACACCACAAAGCAGTGAAAAAAAATACACGGGGGCTCAGGGTGAAATTGCCCCCGAAATGCCCGAAAGAGCCCCTGAAAATCAGAAAAGAGCCCCCATAAATTTGCATAGAGTTCAATGCAAAACAAATTTTAGAGTGTTATTTTTATGCAGGCAAGCTTGAAAAGTAGCCCCCGAAAAATAAATATTAATTTTTTCCCTGCCACAAAGATATAAGAACTGGTTAGACACAGTACAGGATTACATGTACACTGTACACAAGATACTAGTAGGTATTAGAATGTAAGAACCTTATCAGTACTACATGTATAATTGACCGTGTACAGTACTACTATCTACATGTATAATAAAAATTATTCTGTACTTTCATAATATTCTGTGTCCTTGTAATCCATGCATGCATTCAGATGATAAATATAAAAAGTGATAATGTACTAGTTTTTCAACCTTGAAACTCTAATTTTACCCTGTGAAAATCTCAAGGAGAAACAATCTATTTCACACAGTCCTTCTGTCATGCCTCATTATGAACATGCTTCATTTAAAGGTAATTGATAAAATGTAATCATTACCGGTAATCCTCAGGGCACAATTGTTGCTGCAGCTTCCAGTACATTCAACATCAATTTTAATGTAGTTGCCTACAGTAGTCATGATATGATTTGTAATTAATTCAGTTGTAGCACCTTATGCGCATAGATCACCATTTATCATCTTAATAAGTTGAAGCCCCTCTGAAGTGTTAGGAGCCCCACAAATTTGATGGCAAAATTTCACTTAAACTGTATCATAATGTGAAAGAGGATGTCATTTAAGACACATTTCCGCAAGGATTTTCAAAACAAATGTGTTTGAAGTCCAATATTGATGAAAGAATGCAAAATTTAGGTTTTCTGCATACAACAGAAAACCCAAATCATGTATTCTTTTAACAATATTTGTCTTTAAACACATTTTTTTTTTTTTTTTTTTGGGGGATCTTTGCAGAAGTGTGTCTTAAAGATAAAGTTGAGTTCTGGCCATGTGATTGCAATGTGAAAGAAACGATATGGAATCGATCATAAAAAGTTGATCATGTAGCATATACATGTAAGTATTACATGTAATTGGAGTGTACTGCAAGGTTCTGGAATTATCAAAATGATAAGAAATTTGGCCCAGTCTTGGTAAAAGTAACAAGCACTGTACACAGAAAGATGTACCTGTATATGGGACTACCCAAACTTGTGGCATAAAAATGAGGCCTACATTTTAAAGCTGTTACATGTCATATTTAGAATATGAACGCATTTGAAGAGCCATGCTTTTCAGGGAATATTTTTTTCTGATGTTCTTCCACACTTGCATAATAACAATGAAAACAATCACAATTTATTTTTCACCTCTCCCCAGAACTCAACCTTCTCTTTAAATGACATCCTCTTTCACATTATGATACAATTAAAGTGAAATTTTGCCATCAAATTTTTGGCAAATTTGGGGCTCCCAACACTTTAGAGGGGCTTTAAACTTTGACCCATAGTTAGACATACAGCGTGTCCACACACAAAAAAAATTATCCCGAAACTCTATAACGAAACGTTGTATAAAGAATCATTGTATAAATTTCAGGGTGTCCACACACAAGAAACGTTGTATAAAGAATCATCGTATAAATTCCAGGGTGTCCACACACACAAGAAAGTAATCCCGAAACTCTACAGCGAAATGTCGTATAGGTACGCAGTTTGCTACTGCAGTCATGAAATGGAAGCGGAAATGAGAGGTCAGGTCTCCTTTCGCGCGAGGTCACGTTGAGCCCCGCCCAGTTAAACCGTTAGTTATACTAGTTACGTCCACACACAACAAATTCCGTGATTAGACGTGATTGTTTATTGAGTTCTAGTTCGAAACGATGCCCAAACCCGCGTTTCGTTATACAACATTTCGTTATACGACGTATCGTTAGTAAGCGTCCACACACACAATTTCATTGTATAACTATCCCGAAACGGTATAACTATCCCGAAACAGTATAACTAATCACCCCTAATCACGGAAAGTGTTGTGTGTGGACACGGGGACAGTTACAGTATATGCTTGAGTTAGGGCAATCCAAACATCATTCAGTGAGCCTTTGGGCAGACCAACCATTGAAGAAAATAATTTTGCATACAGTTAGTAACTTAGTACCGGTATGTATAAAAATCAACCATAATTACTATATCCAGCATTCTATATACGCTAACAGTGTAATATGAGGTGTTGTGGTCCAGTGGATAAGTCTCCGGACTGTGAACCACAAAGTAAGGGGTTCAAATTCCTGTCACAGCACTAATCTCTTTGGCAAGACATTAATCTACATTTGCCACACTCCAGCCATGTGAAGTAAATGGGTACCCGGCAGAAATTAATTCCTTAAAATTCTTGTGCGCTGTAATGGCGGCCATGCTAAAACCAGGGTAATAATAATGGAGCACCTGGAGTGGCAATGTGCCAGACATGAGCGCTATACAAGACCCCAGTATTTATTACCATTATCATGAAGAAAATAACAGATAACATAAAAGCACTGGAGATGGAACTGAAATTGGACTTCTGTTCTGTGTGCTCCTCTTTTCTATGCAAGTGCATTTGCATTGACTCGTCTCCTCACAATTTGTTTTTACATTCATTGAGAGAGTTCTATTTAAACTAAGTAAACTTGTTAATGTACTATCTCTACAGAAGTAACATTTGAATCTAATATCTTTATTCTTTAATGTAAGTACCAGTATAGCACAACGCACAGAACAAAATATTTTGGGGATTGGTCCCTTTAAAACAGGAAGATCTTACTCAAACAGAAACTAAATTTCTCTACAAGAGTGATATTGTAGAACAGTCAGAGTGTAAATTAAAGATAAGCTTGAGGTCTGGTAATGATAGAAAATAAATTCTCACAGAATCCAACAAAACTTACACTGAATGTTCACAAAAAAATGACATGCGCCAAACGATTTTGGTAGAAAATGGTTTTTATTGAAGATGATTTCCAGCAAGTTTTTGTGAGGTTTTTTTATTTGATTGGTTCAAACAATCAATCTACTGCAGGATAAACTATCCAAAATGAATTATAGCCATGCTCTCTCGAGTCTTGACATATGATGCCCATACCAGAGCTCAAGATTAATGTAACTTTAACATTTCATTAACCACAGTTAATTGATCAAATTGAATGTCACTGGTACAGTTTGTACTAAATTGGCAAAAAACTCTATCCCTTTATTGGCCATCCACAAGAAGGCTCTTACTGCCATTGACAATACATGCTGTAGCTCTTACGACCTTCTTGCAGGAAGCCGAGAGGAAATGAAATATTTACACAGGAAACTCATGACATGATATCAGCAGAAGTTGAAGCTATAACATTTCCTTATTCTAACAAATGTATAATTTTCCAGAAACTGGATTCATTTCCTACCCACTGATAGTAACGTAGTGGTTTTTTATTGTCTTTTTAATGGAACTCTATTTTCTACTTACTAAATGTAAACGTTTTTCCAGAGGACTATATATGCATGTCCTATTCAATGACAGAATTAGTTCTCCAGAAAACTATAGAGCATGGGCCTCATATTTCTCACACTGTTACACACACTGAGAGCAGTACTACTGTAGTTGTTTTAATCAATTATTATCTTCTTTAAAGGGCCCATGACATCGAAATACAAGTGTATTCCTGTTGATGTGCAGTCCTGCATACATCTCATATTTTGATATGTAAACTTCTGAATTTGTTTCATAGATTTTTAAATAATTTTTGAAATATTTGTTTTCAAACTTGCTAGGCTCCACCCCAAAAACCTCCAGATCTCATTCCCCTTGTGACATCATCTGTCAGTCATCAATGAGCTAGCTTGAGAAAGTGGCATGTATCTTTGCCAAAGTTGACCACCTGTTACAATACCACAAACAATAGCAACATATAAGTTGCTATGTCAGACATGTCAGACTAAACTAATATTCTAGAATAGACAATGGTATGTAATTTCCCCCAGCTTAGCACACGTTCATAATAGAATTGCATGCTTCCATACATATGGACAATACATCATCATTGCCTTTGTCTTCCTGGTGATGCTACAGCATGTCTGACATAGCAACTTGTATGTTGCTATTGTATTACGTATTGTAACAGGTGGTCGACTTCGGCAAAGATACATACCACTTGCTCAAGTTGGCTCATTGATGACTGACAGATGATGTCACAAGGGGAATGAGATCTGGAGGTTTTTAGGTGGAGCTTTGCAAGTTTGAAAACAAATATTTCAAAAAATATTTAAAAATCTATGAAACAAATCCAGAAGTTTACATATCAAAATATGAGATGTATGCAGGACTGCACACCAACAGGAATACACTTGTATTTCGATGTCATGGGCCCTTTAAACAAGGCAAGATTGTTTTTTTTTACTTTTATTTTTTCATTATTAGAGTTCACTCATGGCCTCATGGGAGGTTGAAAAATTGTATTGTAATTTCTGTAAAAGTATTTAGTGACCCTTTTCATCATCCCTACAAAATACATTGTATCTTCTCAATCTAGGTTGAACAAATAAACTAATTTCATATATTGCAAAATGATTGAAAAAGCAGATTTGCAAATTTAAAGCAAAAAAGAATAATGGTTATTTAGTGTTAAATCTAGAAATGAAGCTAACTTTTCATCACTACTTTACTCACCATCATGTAGAACACTTTGTACCGGACATTTTTTTTACCATGTACCCTTCTATTCAAAGGAGTAATTTTGGGACTCACTGCAAAAATTGTGGCTTCAAAGATAATTGTGGTGCATTTTTTAAAATCCATCAGGTCTAGTGCATCATAGACTTAGCTGATTAGCTCAACTTTGAGTTTCAATAATTTTCTATCCTGTTCTCTTAATTTGCATGCTTTGTTATCAATTATTTTTAAATTCATGGAAGGCATTGTTGAAATTTTGTTTTTAGAATAGTATACCGGTAATGATGATCTTCGTGTAAAAAGGTGTGTGTGCAGGGAGTTTGCTAAATTAAATATACTAAACTACATGTAAGTATCAAATTAGCAACATATTTAATATTTGCATTTCAGGCAGAACCAACAGCATTTTTGTAATGTAAATCAAATATTAACTCATTATCATCAGGAACACATGAAAGGCAAATCGCGATCACTCCAGTTTCAAATTTTCAATTATTTTGTTTAATTTTTGACCGATTTCAAAAGCTTTGTAAGTTTGTATAAGAAGAAGAGTCCACTAGCGAACTCCAGTGGACAATGTTCGTCAGGTGCGGGAAGGGGTGATTACAAACGCATTTTACATGTAGATTTGTTTATACCACTCTTCATGCGGGGGTATAACTATATATATTTATACAACTCACTCCAAGATCCTAATCAGATGATTGGTCATGCGCGGTCACGTGTGATTCATTTACTGAGCCTATTGCACGCTTTTTCATGAAAAAGCGTGCAATATTTTCCAGTACTATCCAACGATTTTTCAGTGCCGCGC
Organism: Mesocentrotus franciscanus; assembly: GCA_037976565.1. Taxonomy (NCBI): domain Eukaryota; kingdom Metazoa; phylum Echinodermata; class Echinoidea; order Camarodonta; family Strongylocentrotidae; genus Mesocentrotus; species Mesocentrotus franciscanus. The sequence goes on along the minus strand of CP137672.1, from coordinate 13,782,254 downwards.
AGTAGTGCGCGTAGAGGTTAGAGCGCTTAATACTGCGTGTACATATGGGCCTATTCTTGCGCAGCACTATACGTAAATGGGTTTAGATAGAGGTGCGCTTGCTATATCTATACTTATGTGTGCGCACTAAATTGAGACTTATTAAAACTTGAGATTTATTTGTCAGCCATAAACTGTCACGAAACAATCTTGAATTAATTATTTGTACATCAAATAACAAGGATCTAGGAGTTTCGTTGTATAAAACAAATGATGCATGTTTTCATTTGTTCATTATACGATCTATCCGCCCTCGTTGATGCTGTGTGTATCTATCGCACTCAGCCTAACGGCTTCGTGCAATAGATACACACAGCCTCAACTCGAGTGCGGATAAATCGTATAATGAACTCATGCGCATGCATCATTTGTATAATATATCATATTTTGTATTATTACCTAGCCCTTAAAGGTAATGCAAAGTTTGGGGAAATTTTGAAAATTGGATGGATAGTAATTCTTTAAAATTTTGATATATTTGGATGCCCCTGTGGATGTATTATAAGCACTAGAAAATTTAGCCCCTAAAACACTTCTGCTTTCGAGAAATTGAATTAATCAAAATTTACCGGTGCTCCTGGTAAATTTCAAATATTTCAAATAGCGCCTAAGGACATTCCATGGTAGCTGCGACCATGAAAATCTCAAAATATGTAGTTCTGATACATAATTTCCAAACGGGAATAGCTAATAAGTCGATTGTAGTCAAGAAACATTGTTTTAAGCTAAAGTAATATCAGTCTTGAGAGGGAGCTATACAACATAAAGAGTTTATTTACAATTTCATCACTTTATGAAAATCTCAAAATATGTAGTTCTGATACATAATTTCCAAAAGGGAATAGCTAAGAAGTCAATTGTAGTCAAGAAACATTGTTTTAAAGCTAAAGTAATATCAGTCTTGAGAGGGAGCTATACAACATAAAGAGTTTATTTACAATTTCATCACTTTATGAAAATCTCAAAATATGTAGTTCTGATACATAATTTCCAAACGGGAATAGCTAATAAGTCGATTGTAGTCAAGAAACATTGTTTTAAAGCTAAAGGAATATCAGTCTTGAGAGGGAGCTATACAACATAAAGAGTTTATTTACAATTTCATCACTTTATGAAAATCTCAAAATATGTAGTTCTGATACATAATTTCCAAACGGGAATAGCTAATATTGATTGTAGTCAAGAAACATTGTTTTAAAGCTAAAGTAATATCAGTCTTGAGAGGGAGCTATACAACATAAAGAGTTTATTTACAATTTCATCACTTTATGAAAATCTCAAAATATGTAGTTCTGATACATAATTTCCAAACGGGAATAGCTAATAAGTCGATTGTAGTCAAGAAACATTGTTTTAAAGCTAAAGTAATATCAGTCTTGAGAGGGAGCTATACAACATAAAGAGTTTATTTACAATTTCATCACTTTATGAAAATCTCAAAATATGTAGTTCTGATACATAATTTCCAAACGGGAATAGCTAATAAGTCGATTGTAGTCAAGAAACATTGTTTTAAAGCTAAAGTAATATCAGTCTTGAGAGGGAGCTATACAACATAAAGAGTTTATTTACAATTTCATCACTTTATGAAAATCTCAAAATATGTAGTTCTGATACATAATTTCCAAACGGGAATAGCTAATAAGTCGATTGTAGTCAAGAAACATTGTTTTAAAGCCAAAGTAATATCAGTCTTGAGAGGGAGCTATACAGTATAAAGAGTTTATTTACAATTTCATCACTTTAGACTGATTTCAACCGCGATAGCCACAACGATCATTGAATATTGTAAAATCGCATATATGCCTCCAAATATGTTCATTTGAACCAAATTCATTACCACATTCAAAACTTTGTATTACCTTTAAGGCTAGTAATACTGACAGAAATAGAAAGAACTGCCACTGTATTTTGTATTTTGTATGGTAATTTCTTTAAATTTATCAACTTCCTCCAGACACATGCCATTTCAATTCCCCATACAAGGTATTTAGGTGCCGTTGTACTTTTGCCCTGGGCATACACCTCCACAGCACGTAGAACTTTAGCTTACATTACGTGCATGCGCATTACGTTCATCCCGTCTCAGCCTCATTTTCGTAAGTTGGCGCCTAGCCTAGCGGACATGGGTCCTTCAGATTGGCTTTCGCTGGCTGCCATAGGCTCTATGTAAATAAGGTATTAGTGCGAGGAGATAGCGTGCAATTTTCCGGTTGATCTGAATCTGATACCAAAATCATGATATTCCAGTCAAATCTTCTATTTTGTACGATTTTTACAGTGTCCTTGAAAAGTTAAGTATTTCACTTAAGTTTAAGTCTTACTTAAGTTTGAAAAATTCTCATTTTCATCATATTTAAGGTACAAACTTGCAAGTTGTACTGAAATATTTGTTGATTTTTCTATTTTATGTTGGTACATATGCTGAGGGTGCGTCACCTATGTGTGAAATGCGTCACCTGTTTGTCAGTGCGTTATGTAATGTTACATATTGACATTGCACTTGGGACTTACGTGAGCTTACATACATGTAAGTGGGGGGGGCCCTCTCTCACTTATATTCGGAACAGCTGGAGCGTATCGGCCAATTAGAACACGTAATCTCACTGTACTCCGCTGAATGCCTAAAGTTCTACGTGCACAGCACGCATCTAAAATGTGATCCCATTCAATACAAAAATGCAAAGAAATGACCTAAATATATTTCAATGCGTCTCTGCTATGCCAGAAAGTGGATACGTATTTTCTCGAAAATCGTGATTTCTGCATTAAAATACATGTAGATCTAGGACTTTCCTTTGCATTTTTATTTAACAGAATCAAAGGAATCACAACACATTTATGTAATTATGACATGAGTTAGGTTTAGAGTAAGACACCTGGCCTAGCTGGCCTGGTGCAAAAGTGCATAATATTTTAGCACCACTGCACTTAGACCGAAAATTTCTGTCTCTTTCGTTCGTTAGCCCCTGATTTGGGTAGGGTCGGCTCCTCTCTTTAGAGACAGAAGCCGACCATAGGCGCTCCTGTGCAAACTCTGGCCACCAATCTGGCCACCAAACTAGCCACCAAAAATTGGACTAAAATGTCACTTTAGCGGATTCATATTCTATGCATTTATTTTTGAAAATTAGGCCTAGGCTAATATAATTTGGTTCCACCTACCAGATTGACCGAATGATGCGTTTAAGGGTTTTTTCCCCGATTTACTTCGTCGAAATTGAACTCGGCTCCGTGTTGAAATTTTTGCAGCGCATGCGCAGTAACATTTTCAACATGGAGCCGAGTTCAATTTCGACGATGAAAATCGGGAAAAAAAGACCCTTGAACGCATCATTCAGTCAATCTGGTAAGTGGAACCGAATTATATTAGCCTAGGCCTAATTTTCAAAAATAAATGCATCGAATATGAATCCGCCTAAAGTGACATTTTAGTCCAAAGTTTGGTGGCTAGTTTGGTGGCCAGATCCGTGCCACCGAGTTTGCCCAGGAGCGCCTATGGTTGGCTTCTGTCTCTAAAGAGAGGAGCCGACCCTACCCAAATCAGAGGCTAACGAATGAAAGAGACAGAAATTTTCGGTCTACACTGCACTAGGCCTACATGTACACCAATTTTTTTATTTTTGTCTTAATATTGCATCAATCGATGTAATGATGATGAATTCAGATTTGTGACTCCATCATGATCTCATTCAATTTCTAGTGATGTCAGACTCATTGATGATTGTTTTTAATTTACATAAACAAATGAAGTTTCTACATGGCGACTTTAATAGCCGTAGGCTTGGCTTGGGCCTTAGTAGTACTAGTAGCCTACTAACTAACTACTAAAAAACACTATAGTAGCACTAGGCCTACTCTATCTACTATCTAGTGACTAGTCAAAATTGATGACTGTACTTCGGGAAGATTTCCTTTTGCGACAGCCACCCAAATTGTAAAAAGAAAAATACTGAATGAAGATCGATTTACAATTAGTATTACAGTTACTTACCTCATTAATGAATGAGAAATTAATGTATAAACGCAGTGTCTCACTACCAACACAAGATCAGCGAATGCAATAGAACAGTCATAACCGTCTGCAATATGTACTACGTGTAGAAAACAATGGGTCAGTGCAATCTTACAACAAGCTATGAATCTATCTAGTACGTGTGTACTGTACGTAGGTAGGCCTATGCACAAAAACTATCATCACATGCAATACTAATAGTGCAGATCAAATGACGATAGTAAAGTGAAATAATTTCCACTTCAAAAGAGACTTAGCAAAAATGTTAATCAAAATATAACTTTAATTTTTTCCATTTTATTTAATTGTAATATTTTTATAGGAAAAAATGCTTTTGAAAATAAGATACATAAAGATTTGCGGTACATAAATTTCGATCTTCAAGAAAGCAATTACTGTTGCCGAGCTTTGCCACGCCCTCTTTTGGCGTGTGTTTTATATACACGAAAGAAGAAATGCCGAGCGTTGTCGAGTTTTTGGAGCTGCATGCTTGGTTTTGTTTTGAAAAGTAGAATAAGTTTTAAATAATCGCTCATAATATTTATTTGTACTAGCTCAAATACTATTTCTGCAGTATACTGTTTTTGTTAAGTTGTATCTACTTTTTCCCTACATTTCAAATGTTCCTTTTTGTTATAAAACCGAGATGTGTTGATAACCCGGCTTTTTCAACCAGTACGTCCAACAATTACGCGGCACCTAATATGATGATTTTGAAAATATGAAAACTTGATCATGACTGTGAAACAGAAATAAAAAATAAAGACAATCAGTAAAGTTTGCTAAATGCCATTTGGAGTAGGACTAATGGCGAAGAATCGGAGGATGGACTTTTAGTAGACCAATATGCAATCAGATTAAAATAAACACCTAGTGAAATTTTTATCTTTATAATTAAATCCAGGAGGAACATATATGCCTAATTATTAGGTTATATTGCTTGTTTAATCTTTAAATAGAACACAATACACATACACATTATTTTTTAATTAAATGACAACCTTATGGATTTCTAACGCAACTGAATCACAAATATATAATGTATATAGCCTATAGAGCAGAATCTTGCTTAAATCGGACATTCTTTTAAAGTCGTTCAAACAGTGACGTAAAATCAACCATAGGGTTAGCCAGTGGATCACCTCATGTGGTAGCAGGTGGTCGGTTAACTAGCGTAATAGGGTAGGGGGTGTTGAGAGGGTCAGAAGGATATGAATCCCGGCCGAGACCGACGGTCTATTCTTCTGTCTGCCTAACTCGACTAATACAAAACCCGAAATTAAGTCTTTCACAAAGTCAACTTCAGGCAAATTCAATCGCCTTGAATATTCGATTCTGAAAAATTAAATGAAATAACATGTAATCCGACTCTTTATTTATTTTGGCATTACAATAGGGTAACCGAATATTTATCATCATTTTTTACAATTCAATTTTCATTTGATTCAATTCAATTCAATTCAATTTTATTTCTGTTTCTATAACAAAACATTACAAATCAGATATAATCATTTCGGTACTGATTTTACATGTGATGTATATTCATATAACTAATTTAATTTGTCATGAATAAAGTTGTGCTACTGAAGGTTGTTTGTTCCTAGTCAAGTTTATGCCCATTATTTCCTAAACACAACGATAACAGAGAGGTTATTATCTGCATATAGGAAACTCAGGGGGGCATTTCATCAACATTTGTCCACCGACAACTATATCGGGGCCGACTAAATTTGACCAATCAGAGGCCTGGAAAATAGTCGGTGACAATAAAATTGTCGGTGAAAATGATATTAGTCGGTGAAAACCACCGACTAATTGTTTCATGAAACGCCCCCCAGATTGATCTCTTAAAGATACTATGTCCCTTTTGCAGCCAACATCAAATTCTATAGAACTTTGCAGGAATTATGAATATGTCATGTATGTCCTATCTGTGAAATTTAAGCGTTAGCAGTGTCCTAATATTCAAATTATGCAAGGAAACCAGTTTACTTGCTAGACTTCACTGTCAGACACTATTGAGTGACTGACTGGCTTTTTCATCTTTGGTAATAACATACATAAAATGAGCTGTAAAGGGTACATGAGCATTTGTCTACATCAATAACCCACTTCTTGTAATGGCCAAAATTAAACTGATTGAATCTTTGCGCAGCATAAAACGTACGACCATTCGGTACAATGGTCTGAAAAATCAGACTATTACTTACTGGCTCTATAGCTCCTAAGTCGATTCGACAACTAATAGTCGTTATTTTCCCACTTAAAGACATTTTCAAGCCCCCGTTTTTTTAGGGAAGTTCTAAATTAGTATTGTCTTTCAAATGCCGTTGGAATTTAACCTTTTCATTTTTTTGGCCTGAAAATGGGACATAGTACCTTTAACAGGGGGAACGGGGAACCCCCAGAAAGTGTGCATGCGCGCTCGCTGGGAAATGGGGGAAATCCCCTAATTAACCTGAGGCTGATGCGCATATATGATTGTGACGTTTCCGTCAAGAAACAATGGAATGCGCGCATTTGTATGGAAGAAGGGATTTCCCTCTTCAAGCGCACACCTCTCCATATTACAATGGTGTTTGAAGCAACTTTAGAATATCTTTCACCACAATAAAAAATAATAAACAACACAACAAAAGTTGTCAAGGTGTCCGTCCGTTGACCATGTGTTGTACGCTTCATCAATGGAGTTGAGTCCAAAGACTTTAGTGTTTTTAGCTAACTCTGACCCTAATCCCAAACTTAACACTAAAACCTAACCCTATGCAATGAGTGTCCCGTAGGCGTTATTTTTTTCTGCGGCACAGATTGGGGTTAGGTGCGTGTTGAGCCTATGGGAAAGTTTAGGGTTAGGGTTAGGGTTAAATCAAGACCTCGATCTGTGCAATCTGTGCCGCAGAAAAAAATGACGCGTCCCGTAGATAGACTCTTCAGAGAGTCCACGGACTCTCTAAAAAAACAGCTGTTTAGGCTGAAGCGAGTTATCGTGGTTAAATAAATAAAATTAAATTAAATACTAGTATGTGGGTTATAATGTTGCCCGACGTAAAACGTGCAAGCACACGTACATTGATATCTTCATTTTCTTCATTTTAATTATTAAATTTATTTATTTTGAACATTGTTTTCATTTAGGCGTAACAAAAAAGATATTGCCCTTTGCGACCGACCCAAAAATCTTAAAATCTACGGTCGGCTTTTTAATGAAGCTTTTTTTTAAAACCGATTTTAGAAAAAAAATGTTTATTGAATAAAAAAATATGTATTTTGTTTGTCTAAATGGGATATTGATGCATAAAATCATCAAATTATTCCCAAATTCTCACTCGTCTTCTGTCCTAGTTTCGAAATCCTGCTAGCGTAAACAAGTAGACACCGGCCTCGTGTACGTGTATAAACCATATGCACTGCACCAGCTGGAAACCAGCGAGATTTGGGCGACGTTAATTCCCGGTTTTTAGTTCTTTAATTGGGCGACGGTCGCTGTTGGGTTGAGGGGGGAAAATAAAAGTAAAAAAAGAAGAAGAAGAAAAAAAAGGAAATCCGATCGACCGACCGACCCAGGTTCTGGCACTTATAAAGGCCGGGCAATACAACATCTTTTTTTTTAAGGCCTTATCGTAAGTATATAGGCCTAAAGTGTCGGGCTTGCAAATTTAAAGTAGGGAATAGGCTATTTTCATAGTTTCCAAATATTTTTAGTGAACCTATGCATCCTCACTCCCGAGAGAGTAGTTCCCCTCGCTCTACCGGCCTGCATAATACTAACAGTAACACTTTATTAGATCCATTTAAGTCGGATGCAGAATATTCACCGTTTTTAACATGTATCATGTTAGCAGGGTTTTAATGTTTAGTAACGTGTATGTATATTCCATATAAATACATTTATGCATTCTTAATATGAGAATGATATGATTTCCAGTACGGCACAGATGCACGGGCGCCAGATCTAGATGCATCACCCCCAAAGCATCACACGGATCGATGCATCTTGCCTTTGGGGGAGTGAAATGGGAGTGGCGATAGCACCACTCCAGCTTATAATTCATACTTTTGGGCTTCTTTTTTGAAGAAGGAGCGCATAATTTACCACCCCCTCTCCTCTCCGTGGCTAAATTTAACGAAACCTCTATGACCGATTGTGGCGTATTTTGTGCCTTGATTGGGCTTGTTTCACAGCATTTTCCCGCCGTGTACTGCGTGTTTACATTTAGACCTGCGATACCAGAAAGATGGCTGCTGAACCAGAAAGTGTAGAGAGAATTTTGGAGGAGCACCTCCCAGCTGACAAGCTTGAAATAGTGAATCGTATTCTGTATGGTTCATCTTCCAGGTAATAATTGCAATAAACTAGGTGTTTGTCATTTGCTGTCATGCAGCTTTTGTATGCCAATTATATGTGCGATGATCACAGCCTTAGGCTTAAAAGTTATGGAGTCGATGCTCGCGGTGGTTGCACCGTGTCTGCCCTGTCTCCTCCCGCTGAAGTTCAGCGGAGTTGACCATCGTGCATCGATGTTTAGCCGGGCACTGGATATACTAGTACATGACGGTGACCTTGATTCTTTTTAAAAACAATTTTTTTAAAAATTGTTTTTGTGTGTAAAGTGTTCATTACCTATATTCAACTGTCAGCTGTTTAGACTATTTAGTGCAAATTTGCTTCAATTCTGTGACCATTTTATTTCTATCAAGTATCATCTGTGATCTGATCATTGCCAGAATCAATTCTGAGTCTTCTTACTAAAATTTATTTCAATTAACTTATCAGGGTTCTTGCTTTGCCTGCCGAGTGTGCTGCGTTAGGTGAGAAGGGTAACTTTGAGGTCAAAGGTCACCAAATTGCTGCAGGTTGTGAGCAGTTACGTTCTCCTCGTCTAGTCAGGATCGGCTTGATACAAAACCAGATTGTGCTTCCAACCACAGCACCAGTTAAAGAACAGGTTAGATAATACAGAGACGGATGCACAGGCAGGTACCCCTGCAGGATTTTGTATTAAAAAAGAAGAAGAAAAAGCAGGGGGCAATTCTCCCAACCCATCAAATCCTGAAAAGAAAGAAAGAAAGAAAGAAAGAAAGAAAGAAAAACAAAACGGGCACGCTGGACTAAAGCTGTCTTTACCATAACACCCAGTTTTTATATTGATGTCTGGCAAAAGACCAGTTTACAAAACTGTATTCAAATGTACAATGTATGAATGTTTCTACACTGAGTAACTTAATATAGTTATTCATAAGGCTTTTTATAAATAACAAGTTTCACATTTCTACAACAAGTTTGCTCACATCCAATCAAATGTAACATTTTTAGAAGTTTTATTTACTGTATCTTGTTAATTTGTTATTGATATGTTTATGGAATGGGGTCCAAGTACTTTATTCTTTTTCAGCAGACTTCCAGGATTGTTTGGTGATTAATTCAAAGGAAATAGTAATTTGGGTTCATAAATTAATACTGTATTCTTTGCTTCATAGAGAGATGCCATTCACAAGCGAATTGCTGAGATTGCTGAGGCTGCCGGGAAAGCTAGGGTCAACGTCCTGTGTATGCAGGAAACCTTTGGTAAGAATGTTATCTTTAATATAGATACGTAGAGTGTAGACAAAGGGTAATGGAGAGATGACAAATCAGGGATAGTTCAGGAAGAGATCAAGGAATTTGATAACAAGAAGAGGTAATGTCAGGAAAGTAGTCTTCCCAGAAAAATGAAATTTTGAAGACTTTTAAAAGTATCCCTTTATGTATTGATTGTCTCAGGAATAATTTGTGTAACATGGATGAGCCGTCTTTCTTTAACCCAAATTTCTTTTGTTGCTTCTAAGTTTGCAGCAAGGAAATTTGAAATTTGAAAATGACAAACAGAATGAAAAGATGAAAGACTCTTTAAATATCTTTTATGTTATGATTATCCTAGGAAAGAAGTGTGCATTAGAGATCAGCTATCCTTGTTTGACCTTATTTCATATTGTTTCTTTGTCAATCTGTAGCCATGCCGTTTGCCTTCTGTACCCGGGAGAAGACACCATGGTCAGAGTTTGCTGAGTCAGCAGAGGATGGCCCAAGCGTACAGTTGTGCCAAGAGGTATTGCAACTCCTCAGCCATAATCTTTGGTCATTTCTATAGATAGGAGCTTAGATTTTGCATATGTTTTACATGTCCCCCATTTTTAATTAGGAACCCAGTATAGTAGTACTTGAAGTTATATAAGTTTATAAATTGTGTAGATGCTGGGTAGAGATATATGAAGATATGGCATACTGGTTCATTTGTTTGACTTTCAATTTTCAAACCATATGTTGAGTATTCAGATCTTTACAAGTCATTCATATACATATTACATGTAGATATTCTGGAGTGCATGTTCCTAGAACAGGCATTTCATTTACAGTTGTCTCTCTCGACCCCGGTGTAGTAGATGGATACATGGTTCAATCATTCATTGTAGTGGATGTTGTGCTAAGTATGGCTACTGAAGTTAAAGGGATGCTAATAATTTCCAGAGGATAGTGACAATTTATCAAATGTACTGCTCGAAAACAGAATATTATAAACAACAAAATAACCATCATTTTAATTCATATTTGTTCTTTTTTGTCTAATTAACAGGATAGTGAGTTTGATGGTGAAAATAAAGGAGTTATATTAATATCTTGAAAAGAAAGAGATGGTGACTCTGAATATTTGATGTTTTAATATTTATAGTTTGCCAAACGGTACAACATGGTGGTGATCTGTCCTATACTGGAGAGAGATGAAGTTCATTTTGGAACTATTCATAATGCAGCAGGTATACACTTCAAAATACCCCAAGTGGTGAAATTAAAGATGTTGGTGTTAAGTTCTTTAACAACCAAAAGATAAATCTGTTTAAGTACACTGTGTATGTGTAGCAGCCACTGTAATAAATTATATTTGGCCAAGTATGGAAACACTGATAACTTAAAGGCTTGTTAAATTTTAATCAAGCGCTCATTCTGATCCTGAACTAATCTTTTTTTTTTGGGGGGGGGAGGGGTAGGACTTGTTGGAAAAAGGAGTTGAAGACTTGAAGTATCTATGTGGTAGTCTATTGATATGTAATATCAATATTTATAACTAAAAGAAAACAGGTGATTATAAGATTTTAGATGAATAATTCCATTTGTACTAAGCATAGTGTACTGAAGAACATTTTTGTTTCCTGTTAATTTTGCAAGCTATTGAGTTGCACAATTTCAAATGTGTTTCTTTCATAAAATGTTCCTACTTTTTTGCAGTGGTGATCTCCAATACTGGAAAGGTGCTTGGAAAAAGCAGGAAGAATCACATTCCTAGAGTGGGAGATTTCAATGAGGTATGCTAGAATATTAAACAGTTTATCTGTTTGCCTGCAGGAACTGAGTGATCCCTGTATTAAGCCTATGGGAATAAGGGAATTCAGTAGTCAACAAGTTAATTTCGAAGTCTGAATTATTCATGAGAAACAACAAACAAAATTGAAGTGAGGAAAATGATGCCATTATGATGTTACAGCTCAAGATTGCTGACATGGTGTTGTAGCCAGGCAGAATAATACTTTACACAGTAGTATGATTTGATCTGTTGTCCCAGCGTAACTTTGTTTGTTTTTGTTATTCCATCATTCCAACTTTGCGTTCAACGATTCAGCTTATAATATGTTAAGCAAAATGTGAAGAAGAAAACTATAATTTCTGCTCCATATGGTTCTACCTGTAAATTCAAAGTTGAACTTACATTTCTTCATGCATTGTTAAATTGTTAAAAAACTTAATGTATTGGTTGATAGATGTTTGCTTTTACATGAATTCTATCAAGAAAAGCTTTGCCTGCAGGTAAAGCAATCACAGGACATTACGTTATGTTTCCATGAGAAGGACTAGAATTGTTACCTCCTTTTATTCACGCAGTGCTTTAGATCTTTCATGTTTTATTCTTACACAATTTCTCTGCATGTTTTTTCTTCAGTCTACCTACTATATGGAGGGAAACACTGGCCATAGAGTGTTTGACACCCAGTTTGGTAAGTATGATCTCTCTTTCTATTTTTGCTTGCATTAAACATGGAGAAATATAGATATATGAGGTTGTTGTCACATGAATGTATGATCCTACTTATAGGTCAACGAACTGATTTCCATTTAAGTGTACCTGTAAATTGACTCTAAAAGTAAAATAAAGTTGTAAATATTCACAATGTCATATTATATTTTAATTTCATTTTACCTTTTATGATAATTTGTGATCTGAATGTGCATTGGAGCTTATATTTGATTGAAAACAGTACATACTATGTCACTCAATTGAATATGTAGTTGGTGATATACTTCTAGGCTATATTTTTAGGTAGAATTTCATTTGGAAATACACAATTTTATGTCAGAACTATACAAGACCGTCATGAAAAGGGGAAAAAATGAAAAGAAGCAATAAATTCCCCGAACAAAGTAGCCCATGCATAATTATTTATATTTTCTGCCAGTTTATAGTAGCTGCAGAGACATTACGTATGATTTTACTTGAATCTTTGCTATATTGTCCAGGTCGCATTGCCATTAATATCTGCTATGGTCGTCATCACCCTCTTAACTGGTTGCTGTATGGTCTTCATGGAGCCGAGATTGTTTTTAACCCTTCTGCTACTGTAGGAGCTCTCAGGCGAGTGTTTCATGAAAGTTTTAGATACCCTTTAGTGGAAGGACCATGTATATTCATTGAGGTCTAGATTCTGAAGCCTTGAACTAAGCAAATATTTTGCAGCACATGTAGAGTTGTCATAGTCAGGTGGGTGTAACCACTTGACTGATGATGCAGAGATCTTAGGTTCAAGCCCTTGGCAAGACATTAATCTACATTTGTCACTCTTCACCCAGATGTTAAATGTGTACCAGCAGGATGAAATTCCTTGAGTACTGTAAGCACCAAGACCAGGTAGCGCCTGGCTATTTTTTTTTGTTTTTTTGTGTGGAATGTTGGCAAGTGTGTCAAATTGTCAAATTTTCATGATATGTTAACTCCGTTCCCCTTCATGTACATATAAATGCTAAATGGTAAATGAGAAAATATTTACCCTCGATATCCTCCAATTAATTAAACATGTTTTCAATGCATCCAATATTGATTTTTTTCCCATATGGCATCAGAAAGCTGAACTTAATTTTTGTTTGTTTGTTTGTTTGTTATACAGCGAGCCTATGTGGGGCATCGAGGCTAGAAACGCTGCCATTGCACAGACCTACTTCACAGCAGCTATCAACAGAGTGGGCACGGTGAGGAAGAGATATTACTGAAATGAAATGTCAATTTTTTAAAAGGAGTATTAATATATTTATTTTTAATTTTAATCTTGGCCTCAAATATGATGTGAAATGACTTCGAAACAGCATGCAGAATATAGAAATTTAAATTAGAGGTAATGACTTGATAACAAAACAAAACACCCCAAAACACACAAAAAGCTTTGTGCATCTGAATTAATTGTCGAGAATGAAAAGGTGCATATGCAGGGCTGATGAATAAAACAGAAGTTATAACCTTTTCACCTTGTTTGCTGTTCTTAAGCAATGTGGTATCCGTGATACCTATATACTATTATTGTTTTAGTCTTTGCAAAGACAGTTGATTCATTTATTACATGTACCTATGTAAACATAAAGTCTTCACTCTTCATCTGACCATGTGTTTGTTAAAAAAATTCCTCTTTATCAATTTTCAGGAGAGCTTTCCAAACGAGTTTACATCAGGGGATGGAAAGAAAGGTATTGTATGTTTGTTTGTTTGTTTGTTTGTTTTACCTGACTGATGATAAAACATGTGTATGCTTGTAAGTAAGCATCCAGGGTACCGACGGCTTTAAGTCCTCTCTGAGGGACTTGGTAATGAGGATGTATGCCTTACCAAGGGCACAAGCGCATTGACTTGGTTTTGAACCCGGGACCCCCCAGTGACGTGACCACTGCTCTTTCAATGAGCCATCGGGCCATCTTAACCTATTTTAAATCACAAAAGAAAACAATTTGCCCCAACATTTGAAACCTAGCTTGGAGTCTTGGAGATAGAGAAGAGCCAGTATAGTATAATGTATGATCAAAGCTATTTACAATTACAAGATGTTATGGGACATCGCCTACATATGCTAATTCAGTCCCTTGAGGGACGTCACAAATCTCGGCAGTGTTCAGAGAGCTCTTCAAGTTTTAGAATTGATAATAATCATTACTTTGAATGTTTCCAAGTGGGAATTTTGATGAACATGTTCGCTCTATACAATGATACTAATTAAATCAATATTTAAAATCAATGCACCTCTACTTTAATTGTTTCTGTACTAGCTTTGAACATATGTGTGCAATTCAAAATATTGGTAGAGCCTTTTTCCAATGTAGATCATTTCTCTCAAAAATGTAGTTTCAGCTTCTGATTTGTTTGTGTATTAAAGCATTATAGTATATGACAATTTGACATTTTAAAACTGGGTTTCTGTAAGAAAATAAGTGAAGCCTGCCCATAAACAAAAATTACTTTTCTTTGTTTGTTAAAAGTGAATTATTAATGTAATTGACTATGTCTCAAGCAGGATTATGCACTTTCATTAAATGGTATTGCAAATTACATCTACCCGGTATGTACATTTACATTGTACTTATTTATCAGTCTATCTTGTATTTCATTTCAGCCCATAATGCCTTTGGCCATTTCTATGGTAAGCATATATGTGTTATCTTTGGTTGTTTATTTATACCTTATCTATAATGATCATTTATTTTGTACAACTACAGTGTACTGTACTACCTCCGTTTTGAGGCATGAAACCTTTTACCCAGAACATAAAAACAGACTAAACTGGAAGCAACATAGATAATAGACCTGAGAAGATTACTATCTCAAATCTATATATTTAATAAATACAAGGCCTAAAGTGTACCAATCACCTAAACAAATTACTTGTGTGCAGTTAGAATGTATAAAATCACCCTCAGGAGTATAAAGGAAATAAACATTAACATGAAACAGCACACCCAGAACTGTGCGGGCTGTATTGTGTCAATCAATCTACTCACAAGTTGCTTTTATGCTAATTTAGAGTGCATTTTAACTTGCAGAATCTCTTTACAGATAGAAATAATATTTGGAGCTCATATTTTGAATATACCAATATGACATGGAATTACTAACATACAGAACAAAATGGTACACTTTCACGAGATATAAATAAAAATCAAGTTTCTAACAAAAATTGCACATCAAGTTTGTAGAGTGTTGTATTGATATCAGAATTCTTGATCACAGATGAACTTTTGTGTTTTGAATTGAAAACCAAACCCTGTAGAACATGCGTATTGCTGGTGTAAAGGTGATTTTGAGGGAATCGATTTTCGAAAGACAGATCTAATCCTTGTGCAGTGATTTGTCTAAGATGCTTGTATACAAAAATCCATGCCAGTTAGGTTGTCAACATTTTCCAAATCATGCATTATTATTAAAACATTTTTGGTTACCAGGCAAGCTCCCCTTTCATTCTTTCTAATTATGATAAAAAATTTGACATTTGTGACAACAGATCAAATCATACTACTGCGTAAAGTATTATTCTGCCTGGCTACAACACCATTTGTCATCCACAAAATGTGGACTCCTTACTTTACTTATTTACCTTTTCTTTGTAATTGGTATATTTACTGGATTTTAGAAATTAAGATTACAACCCACATTCAACAGAATGATCATTTTGTTTGTGTTTGTCTCCCTCTCCAGGTTCAAGCTATGTAGCTGCGCCAGATGGTAGTCGAACTCCGGTAAGCCATCAAAATAAATGTTCTCAAGAGTTCATAGTTAATAGGTGTATATTACAACTGGAGTATAAATATATCACTTGAAAATGTAAAATTGTGGTCAGGCAACAAAAATGGCCACAATGTGTGCATAATTGTTTGCCCTTTCTTTTCATGCATCAGGGGAGTGTTTCACAAAGACTAAGATCGACTTTATAGTGACTTAACTGTGGAAGGCCGTTCATGCCACTGTTTGCTCTTACCATTATGACCTTTAGATAATATTTTTTTCTTCAATAATGAATTATCAAAAAATGTAAATTCTATAGATGTGTGACCATGATTTGTGCATCCCATGAGAGACAAATGCCAGTAAATGGTGAGAGCAAACAGTGGCATGAATGGCCTGCCATAGTTAAGTCCATCTTAAAGTCAATCTTAGTCTTTGTGAAACACCCCCCAGGTATAATATTTAGGGCTCTGAATCAAAAGTTACTCAGCAGAATGAGGAATGCTTGTTTCTAAAAGGTTGAGAGAGGTATCATTGACCCCACTTCTTTAAATTTGATTGAATGCAGGGATTGTCCAGGACTAGAGATGGTCTTCTGGTGACCGAGGTGGATCTGAACCTGGTCAGGCAAGTCAAAGACAAGTGGTGCTTCCAGGTAGGTACATGCAGTAGAGGTATGACTGCATGCTTCTCGTGTTTATCCAGGTCTTACCAAATTCAGGGATTACAACTTATTCAAAATTCAGAAGCACGACTCATAATACGAACAAAGAAACATCAATAAATATCCCCAGTATTAAGACATTTACATTGGCTATACCTATCCAGTTTAAAGTGCGTTTATTAACTTATCAATGTTTCTATAAGTTTGCTCCATCATAGCTCATTGAATTGTTAATACAGTATAAACCAGAAAGAATGCTGTGTTCCAGTAAAAAAGTCTTTATTTTATGTCCCTCAAACTTGCCTTGCCTCGATCCCCCCCATGAATTTTTTGTTGTTGTTTTGTTTTGCTCGCTCGCTTCATTCTCTTGTGAAATTTGTAAACAGGATGGTTGATATTCAGCCACCAGGCCTCAGCCCCCCCCCTCCCCTCCCCCATGAAAATATCCCCATAGATGCCTATGATTTCAGTGGTACCATGTCAATGTTTATATGGGTAAATGCATATAAAGAACTTGTTAGTTTAAAAATGGAAAAAAATATTCCGCAATTTCATTGTTTGCCCGGGTGTACATGTATAATACAGTACTGTACTTAGATATGCCACAGTCACCACCAGTGTTACTGTAAACTTATCTGGTTTCCATTCGATAACTTTAGTAATGTTTGATGGATTTTAATGAAATTTGATATGAAGGTACATGGTATAAAAACACAGCCTACGTTCAATTTCGGAGTATGTAGGTCAAAGGTTAAAGGTCAAAGGTCATAGCTCATTAAATATGTGAAAAAAAGCTAATTTAGTAATGTTTGAGAGATTTTAATGAAATTTGATATAAAGGTACATGGTATCAAAACACAGCCTAAGTAGAGTCTTAATGGAGGTAACTTGTTCTGACGTATATAGGCCATTTGTACCCGGCGAGGGGATGCTACGCTTTGCGTTGACTTGTTATGATTGCGATGGTGGTAGAAGAAATGACATCAACTATGATACTAAATGATGTTGATGTTTGTACCAATTAAGAAACATCATGTTTTTTTTCTTCAGATTAACTAGACCTCTAATGGCTATGAAATGAATATTAATTTCACACCTTATTTTGATTTTTTTTCTTCTTTTCCAGATGACGGGCCGATATGAGATGTATGCCAAAGAGCTTGCTAAAGTGGTTGGTCCAGACTTCAAACCAAACATCATCAAGGAAACTGAATAAGAAGGAACATTCCAAAAGGCCACATCGCATTGATCATTCCCTCATTAAAAATATACTTACCTCACTTATATGTGTAGATGTAATACTCTGTAAATAAATATTGAATATGGGATGATTTAAAAAAAAAAAGAGCCTGTTGAGGTACTATTCCTGCTATTAAAGTTTGATAACAAATATGTCCAAGGATGGTGGTGTTTTTATTGATAAGCTCTTTTATCTGGTTTGAAATAGTGTTCTGAGAATCATCCACGTCACAGAAGTCTTGAACCAGTGGTTCTAAAAGGGACATTTTTAATTGTCTGAGTACATGTAGCTATGAAATGAGAGAACCAGACATGTTTGCTTGACATCATTGTGTATTAAATCCTCCACTCTGAACAAGCACAATATGCTGACAGCACAACATTCATAAAATATATTAACCTCCGGTTCCTGTAATAATGATAGAAAAAAGTCAAGGGAAAGGTTATTCTTAGGTTTCTATATTTTTCGATGAAAACCCCCCAGAAATATTACAACTTTCTAATACAGGTACTCCTTCTAATGTACAGTACAATCAGTTTTAATAATTACAAAATGTGACAGTATAAATATATATACTGCCTGAAACCTGAGTGAATGTGTCACTGCCAGCAATGCAAGTGCCATGATGGTTACTTGCAGTAAGAATTTTTAATGTCACTCAGACATATTTATTTGTCTAAGAACTGTAATAACTATAGTTTGGCATTGAAATGAATAATTTTGTATTTTTGAAGGGATTACATATTGCTTTATTCTTTGATAATTTTGTTTAAATAAGAAGAATTCAGCAATGTCATGACTATCTTTTCAGTCGCTGTAGGGGGTTGAAGCCACCCAAGGTTGATAGTGTATCTCATATTCTTGGATGGAAAAGAGCTTATTTTTCTTGGATTTCAGAAAAGATTATTGATATCATGAAACACTGTTCCTATCAAGGTGAAAAAGGAGCCAATCAGGGATGACTCACAAATTCCCAGGTCGAAACTATCACTGTGACAGTCAAATCGAATTCTTAGACAAATCATTCTTATTTGCTGTAACAAAAAAGTATCGCCTTAGATATCTAATATCGATCAGCGTGAGAAAAACAGTGGTTTCGCCAAGTACCTCTGGGATTTAAATCATTTGTGAGTGTGATCCCTGACTAAATCAATATGTGTAACTATATTTTTGTTGATGGTACAGTAAGCATTTACAGAGCCCATAATTTCTCTCACATGTGTATGGTCAAAGTGAGAGAATCTCAAGAATAGCCTTATCCATTTAGAACTTTTCTAAAGAATTTTGAGAATGAAAGACAACTTTTCCCAAAAGAGTGTTGTGATATATTATATACTTGTATGTTTCCACATACATGTCCATTCGAATTTGAAGAGACTTGTCTCTATAATGCTTTATTTTGTGATAAACTGTAATATACCATGTTTTTTTAATAGTAAAGATAGTGCTTGATTGATTTCTTAGTACCCGGTAATGTATTTTGGAAGTTACATGTTGTAAGCAAGGCGCATGTCTTTTTGTATTCATATGTCATGGGGCCTATGAAATAAGCAGGCCGGATAATGGGTTTTGATTAATATGTCTACAAACATTTTCTCATTTTGAAGACAATTTTTTGTACTCTGTCTTCCTTTATCAGCATTATGTAGAGTATAAGTAAATTCTTAAATTCTGGAGTAGTAGGCTATTCTGCATTAATCAGAACTAAAATAACAATAAAATTATACAAAAATTGAAAACTGAATATTTTTACTTTGAGTTTTATTGGTTGCAGAAACATGATCTTCATAGCACTTCTTTCTAACAAACACATTAAAGAGAAATGTCAAGATTATTTTAGATGACAGTGTGTAGACTTGGAAAATATATATCATATATACATACAAGTACAGACAAAATTATGACAAAGTCAGAAAACACCCAAACTCATTCAAGCAATTTATGTACTTTCCTTTCCTCAAATCAGTAAAGATTTTCATTAGTACAATAAACTTTTCTATAGAAAACCAACAATTGGGAGTTCTATGAATGTCATTTAGTAGTGACTTGTCTGTTCAGTTACAAGTACATGTGTAATGAATCGAATGATTATTATTATTATTTTTTTTAAATATGGGAGATTAGTATTCTGAAAAGATATGCTTACCAAAGTATCAACTACATGTATCTGGTACATGTATTACTTCTTCTGCATAATTATGTATTGAAGAAGAGACAGAAACATTAACACTAGGTACATGTATATGTAGGCCATTATCACATTTGTATAACAATGCTTCCTAGTACAACAAATCACCTTGTCCTCAGTAAATCAATCTGGAGTCTGACAGATCAGACAAGCCAAGAATTGCAATCTTTATTATTTTTCAAATATTTTTTTGTTTGACAAGTGTTGTTAACCCTTTTCTGACTGGGGGTCATTTTGATAATTTATGTATGTGATTAATTTTAGGTAGAAAATGCACCAATTTTATCAAATCTATCAAATTTCACATAAATTTTTGATATTTGCATAAATCCATGACAGAAAAGTTGGACTGATTGTTATTAGCAGAAATATACAGAGATAGGTACCAAGTTGGTTTTTTTCTTCATACAAACTGCTCATGAGTTTATGCAAATTTCTTGCATAATTATCAAGAACATTTTAAAAAAGAATATGAAATAAATATCTATCTTATTTATATAATAATGTATTTCTGTGCTTCATTTCAAGTCAACAAGGTACTTTCTGATATTTTTGTGAAAATTACAATAAAAAAAAAAAAAAAAAATCATAAAATATGTGTACTTGGCTCATTAATATGCCCATGATTAAAGCTATGAACACTGTATTGCTTAATAAACGATGTAGGCTTGTTGTTTATAAATTACTTTATCTCCCTAAAAAAATGGGGCGTAAATCGGGCGTTCGATCTCCTATCTTCTTGGGGGGGGGGTCAAAATGACTGTTGTGTGCTCCCCCCAAAATCCAGTCAGAATAGGGTTAAGATCCATGCAGTTTTATCCAGATGGGTAAATTTAAATGAATGATCTGACTTTTACACTTCCTTATTTTAATTATGTATCCATGGTTTGGATTAGAAAATTGTCACTGTATTTGCTTACATGTAAATGCAAGTGTTTTTTGTTTTGATATTACATGTACATTAGCAGGCAGTCTACAAGAAATAGGCTGGAAGAGGGTTGCCTTAAAAATCATCATAAATGCATGCTAATGAAAATGAAAACGTCTCTGCAATCTGCATAACAAGTTGTGACATAGATATTTGACAAGTTTTGCAATAATAATAATCCTGGCATAAATATACCTGTATATTTTCAATGCTACATGTATGTGGCGGACATTATAGACATCAACTATGATTAACAGACCAGTGCACAATTTCAGAGTATGAATATGAAGAAATTAACAAGATTCAATAATCAAGTGATATAAAATTAAAAGAATCCATTAATTAATCATCAATAAAGCAATTAAATACTATATAAAGTAGAAAAGACTATACATTTGTACAGCATACATGTTCATAATTCACATTATCATTAAATAAATACATGTTTACAATCACACAACATATTTATGGTAGATTCTGTATAGAAATCAAAATTAAGTTCATCAATATCGCATGTACATGTACATCTCAGTGTATAGTATTTGTGAAACAATCAATGTAACAATACATTGTTGATAAATTCTACAGAAATGTACATTAGATCACAATAGCTGTACATGTCCATTGAACAAAATAAATTAATGCTTTAGAAAAACATTGCACTTTGAGATAATCTTTGTAGGCTAACAATTTTGATTGCAATGGCTTTCACCTCTGGCACTGGTAATGGAGTAATGATGATCATCTTTGAGAGGATAAGGAGTGGACATTTTCCAACACTAAGCACAGATTTGTATTTATTTTGTATTCTACAACATGCTCTGCTGACAATTGCTCTTCATTCATTCTTACACTAACTGAATCTTTACTTCAACCATGGAGACTTGAACCTAACCTAACTCAATCTTTCTTCTGTTAATCTTCATTTTACTGTTCTCTTCAATTCTCTCTTCATTTTCTGTTTCTAATTTTGTTTTCCTTCCTTCCTCTGTCCTTTTTCCTTTCTGTTTTGATCCTTTTCTCACTTTGCTCCCATATCAATATTCACTTCCCTTCTTCACTTTTATGTCTCTTCTGCTCTGTTTCTCTTTCTGAACAGTATTATTTTAAAGAAAATAGGGTAATACTGTAAATTGATAATTGTTTTTCTTTGTGTACTGAGCTTGTTTCATGTAATATTGCTCTCAATTATGTAATTATGTTACACATGTTATGTGTTTCTTTGTTAACTGCAACCAGTACAAATTTCTTGTGTTTGTCTCTTTGCATCTTATCTCTGAACTCTAATCCTTCAAATTGTCAATGATTTTTGCAATAATTGATAGTTTGTCACAAAAATCACACACCTTCAAAAAGTTTTTCAATAATTTAAGATGTAAATGATTAGCTCACATAATTATTTGAATATAATTTCTGTAAACTGAATTAAAAGTAGAAATAATATTAGCCTCTAACATATAGCATCCTGAATTAGTGTACTCATGGACTTGTAAAATAATGCTATAATGTAAGGAATAAAAATATAAATGGCTTAGAAAAAATAATCTAATTTATGACAAATAACTTGTAGAACTGCATTGAATCTACACATAAAAGTAACATCATCAATTTGGGTATTTAGCACATACTTGAACCTTCATTATGTATTACTAACAAAGGAATTCCTAATACTTCTTCATAACTTTTAGGGCTATGATTTCAAAATTTTAATCAATCATCTGAAATCCATTTCAAGTGAATGGTATTATTCTAAATAGTGTCATACACTATGCACTGTTGATATCAGAAAGGATGATAATAATGACAAAATACTGGCATTATTGAGATAATGAGATGATTATATCTGCGGTCTACATGATTAATGCCTGCATGTATAATATGAGTATATGACAAATGAGGCTTGGACGATGGAATCCTCTACAAGGAATAAAATAATAATAACAAGAATGATGTAATTATTTTGATGAAGAAACTTTTTTTAAACTGTGATCAATATATCCAGAGCAATACAAAGCAATTTGGTAGGTAGACAGGAGATGGGGTTACTGTGATATTTAGACATGTATCTAGCTAGAGAGTAGGTGAGAACACAATGTAAGGTATAAATCATATAAATTATCACAATTGTAAGTTGCAAGTAAGTGAGAGCCCTGTAACAACGACAACAAAGAGGCTTGAGCACAATCTCCTTGCCATGGATCACACACTTGGTGCTCATACCAAGATTGAGGAAATCAAGAGAGAAAATGTCAAGGGTAACTCTTCAAAATGAAAGATACTAAAAAGGGCAAGTAATATAATGGTGCTTATTTAAGCTCAGCCAGCTTCAATACTTGCGCCTGCAAAAGTATCTCTCTCCCAAACTATTCCCATAGGATAATGCTAGGCCAATTCAATCAATTTAGACTACTTGAATGGAGGACAAACTGCAAGTAAGTTGGTGGAACAATTAATTTAAACTCTCAATCTGATATGTAATTAGCTATGGAGGTACAGCTGGATAAGACTTGCACACACTATCACATTGCCAGCACAAATTCTGGAGTTACAGCATATGAAGAGACACTGAAGGCTTGAACTGAGGACCTACAGAATGCAAGGTAGTGTCCCTTCCACAGCGCAGTGTGGCTCGTAGGTCAGTGACCTGATTGACCTTTCCCAAAGAGAATTCTCTTGCTAGAATGCTTCTCCTCAGTGGCCTGAAAATATCAACACAGAGACAGAAATAAGTGTTGATAACACAAATACAAATTCAAAGAGTATTAAACAAGTAAATAGTAAAGAACAGAATGAATTGCACACAGTGAGTGATTAAAAGGGAGTGAGTTGTCAGTTTCCATATACAGAAGGCCATAATTCGCTGACACCAGACTTGGTGGAAATACCATTAATGTGTACAAGTCTGCACACAGCAAACCCGTAGGCCTATCAAGAAATACCCCTAGTCTCCCATAGAGTCTTCGGGTGAGGGAATAGTGAGATAACGACTTTACCTTATGCCAGAATGGAAAGACCTGTTGGTCATAAAACTGAAGGCTAATTCTGGTGATTGACAACACCTGTTATTGGGTAAACACCCGAATGGTGTCAAATTCCCCATGTGAGCCCACTATTATGCGTCTTTACAACATCTTTAATTCATATTAAAAAAAGAAGCAAGAAGAATGGAAGAGTGCTACAAAACTAAATCATTACGATATCTACTTACAATGTTTGTGGCTTTTTGTCCCATCAGCAGTCTTGCTTTATCAACATCTTCCCTGCAACAGACACAGAATAAATACCACACCAATCAGATTTAAGGACCATAAATCCTGAAGATACAAGACTAGTAAACACATACCGGTCACTGTAACTACCAGTCTGTATTCAGACATACTTGTACATCCCTTTAGGTGAAAATAAAACAAAAAGTATGGTAGAGGAAAGACAGACTAAAAGTGAAGTAAGTACATGCAAGCAAATATGTAACTACAGAAGGAAGTACACTGCAGGCAAAGAAGAAATATATGAAGGAGCTAAGTAACTACCAGTAAGAACATACGTAGGTAATTAATTAATTAGGTAGTTACATACGTAATTAAATAAGCAAGTGAGACAGTAAAAGTAAGTGACCAAGCAAATATGTTAGTCATTAAATAAGAAGTAGGCGAGTAAGTAAGTAATTAATTAAGTAATTTAGTAATTAAGTAGGTAGGTAAGTAAGTGAGTTAAAAGTAAGTAGGTAAGTAAATTAGGCAAGTTAAGTAAGTAAAGTATGCAAGTAAGTAAGTAAGTAAGTGAGCTAAAAAAATAGGTTAGTCAGGAAGTAAGAAGTAAGTAAGTATAAATTAAGCAAGTAAATTAAGTAAGTAAAGTAAGTAAGTAAATGAAGTAATTAAAGTATGCAAGCAAGTAAAGTCAGTAAGTAAGCAGTAAGTTAGTAAGTAGGTAAGTAAGTAAGTAAGCTAAAAAATAAGTTAGTCAGTAAGTAAGAAGTATTGAGTAAGTAAGCAAGCAAGCAAAAGAGTACACTGTACATGAATAAGTTAGTAAATAATTACCTTGCATCAATAGGGACTGGTCCAGCATCATCTTTGCCTGATTTGAACCATAGCTTCTCCTTGATCGCCTACAGAATGGAGAAACAAATGGAGGAAATTATGCTGTTACTACAAGTACAAAACATTTTGCCCAGTACCCTAGATGTACCGGGTACATGCTTTGATATGAAGTATGGAAATTATTGACAGTAATCAGAAACTCAAAATAGCACTAAATTTAAACTTATGTCAGTGTATGTATGCATGGGTAATAACCCACAAACTTCACCTAGTCACATTACTTACAATAATCAGGTTGATGGTTTTCATTTTTCTTAAGAAAATATAGCACCAAATAAAGTTTACAGCATTCAAAGAAGTTATGAATCTTTAATGGCAGTTTCTCTTCTAATACTAAATGCACATCCCATCACATGGAATCATAGATCATGCTGTTTATCATTTCTGTATTCCGCATCACACTCACCTGTGATACTAGAGCATTCTTGTATTCTTTCTTCATGCCCATAAGAAAGTCTAGCCAGGTCCAGGTTTTGTTGTGGTACTCTAGAGACGGCAGCAGGAGATGAAAGTTATGCACATCCTCCAGGTTCTTATCCTTCTCACCCTAAAAAGGTCAAAGGTCATGTCATCATGAAATCAAAGGCACAGTTATATAGTACAGTGATACATGTACCTTTATATAAAGACCGCTCAAGGGAAACATGAGAAGTGGTCTGTATGTACAGGTTCCTTCAGTACAGGTTTCAATGAAAAACAATATTAACAGAAAACAAAAAAAGTGGTCTCTCTATACAGGGGGTTGCTAAAGAAGGTTTGACTGTACTCAATATATATTAATATAACACTATTAAAACTAAACTATCGAATATGACAGATTAACTTAAAGGTGATGATTAAGATATCGAAGAGGCAAGTTTACTCAGTCAGTACAACATCTGCCTGTCAAACAGAAGATCGCGGGTTCGAATCCAACCCAGACCGATGACTGCATGAAGCCTGCATTGTGTTAACAAGCCCCTCCCGTTTCATAGACGCAGGTTAGGTTAAAGTGGAAAACACTTCATCCCTTGGATACCGGTAGGATGTTAAATGGAGGCTCTGTGTAGAGGAGAGTCACCACATTTGCATGTTAAGAAACCACTACACTATTTGTATAAGAGTGAGAAGAAACCCCTGTCGGCTGTGTAGTGGTCCACCTGCACATCCCAATCAGTTATATCAGGAGGAGAGACCCGTGGGTTACAGCGAGTCAGTTCACTTTTCCCCTTAAAAAATGATAACAATATTGTACAGAAAGTGCACTCGAACAGAAAACATTAAAGATACTATGTCCCTTTTGCAGCCAACATCAAATTCTGTAGAACTTTGCAGGAATTATGAATATGTCATGTATGTCCTATCTGTGAAATTTAAACGTTAGCAGTGTCCTAATATTCAAATTATGCAAGGAAACCCGTTTACTTGCTAGACTTCACTGTCAGACACTATTGAGTGACTGACTGGCTTTTTCATCTTTGGTAATAACATACATAAAATGAGCTGTAAAGGGTACATGAGCATTTGTCTACATCAATAACCCACTTCTTGTAATGGCCAAAATTAAACTGATTGAATCTTTGCGCAGCATAAAACGTACGACCATTCGGTACAATGGTCTGAAAAATCAGACTATTACTTACTGGCTCTATAGCTCCTAAGTCGATTCGACAACTAATAGTCGTTATTTTCCCAGTTAAAGACATTTTCAAGCCCCCGTTTTTTTAGGGAAGTTCTAAATTAGTATTGTCTTTCAAATGCCGTTGGAATTTAACCTCTTCATTTTTTGGCCTGCAAATGGGACATAGTACCTTTAAGAAGCAATTCTACATTGAGAATTGAACCTTCCTCTCACGGCAGATCAATGAGCCTGACCTCAATGGGGAGGAAAGTGAAGATGATACATTTCATACTGGCACATGGTTCCAATGGGTCCAGTGAATCCAGATTGAATCCTCTTTAGGAGTGAAAATGAAAGGGGTATTAGATGATTTTTAGGGATTGTAGAGTCTTACCTTGTATTATCATCCCCGATAAAATTCAAATTAAACATACCTTGTAGCTGACCAGCAGGGGCACAGCAGGAATCTTGATATAGACAAACATATTGTTCAATGCTCTTTCCTAGTATCATGACAAAAAGGGATAAATTGAGATCAATCATCCATGAATAGCTAGCTTACATATCGTCACCTTCTTGAAATAATGGCCTAAGTCACATTTTGAAGAAAATTATATTTTTGCCTAATTCATCTCTTCATGAGGCTATCCACCTTTGTTAAATGAACATATTCATGCTGCTTATACCCAGTTAGTATAATGGCCTAAGTCAAGCGTGTGACTTTGGCCGTTTTACTTTTTGGCCTACATTGTTGTACATGTATGTCAAGAAATGTGACTTAGGCATCAATGAGGACGAATGAGAAACATGGGAGAACTTGTTTTAAATGGAAATGAATTCCTTTCCTTCAACTATATTGTTTGTAGTGGGAATAAATGAAGTGAACTGTTTTGCCTAAGTCGATCACTTACTCCAGGATTAATTTGGCCTAAGTCAGGTGTAAAATTGCCTACGGTAAGTCACAACGGCATGTTTGCAAGTAATCTACTCCTCTTATGAAACAGATTTGATAGACAGTATTATTTGTATTTCAATAGTCATATATCCCCAAACCTTTCTGTGTAAAATGAGCAAAAAATATCATTTATTCTATGTTTGGTTCAGTTTCCTCTGTTCTTCTCAAATCTTGAAAATATGACTTAGGCCATTATTTTATGAAGGTGACGATATATGTACATGCGCCTACAATTTTATGCATAATTCATAGAAAATACAGAAAAAGCAAATATATATGACAACAATAAAATATATATATCTGTGTAACATCCAGCGGCCATGTATAAGTTATACTTTGTGATTGATAGAAACAGCTCCCCTCCTCGGAAATTTTAGATGAGTAGAAGATATGAGTAATGTATTGTTGATCAAAACACTGAATTCTTCAATCTCAGAAAAGGAAAAAAAAAGTTGTGGCATGTTGAGACAATACCCGTCTTCAAGCTTTTCAGGTAGTTGTATAAAAATACTCGAATGTTAACAAGCTACAGGTAAATCGACAATTCTCACTCACCTTCATCTTGTCAATGTCATCTGTTTTCTTGAGTTTTGCCAGTAGCTGCTTTCTCTTTGGCTAAAGAATGAGTGAAAGATGTACAGTAGAAGATTAAATCAGAGCATATTGCACAAATCAGGGGCCTGTTTCATAAAACTTGTTATCAATAATAAATTATAAAATTCTATGAAAAATTTGCTCTCAGCCAATCAAATGCCACAATTTTGGTGGCTAAAAACAGTGCTTTAGGTGGTCTGTTGACAACAGACCACCTTTTGATTTCGTCAGAATTTTCTTTCTTATTATTATTTATTTATTTATTTATTTATTTTTATTTATTTCTACCCACTTTTTGTGCAGACGATTTCTCAAAATCCATCCACACAATTTCTTTCAATTTTGGCACAGTCATAGGTCATCATCATAACATGTGAAAGTAACATTAACAAGTTCATCAGTTCATCGTGACGTCATCCAGGCGCCATTTTGTGAAATTTTTTGAAAATCAACTCATGATCATAACTTCATAACAGAAAGTCATTCATCATTCACATTTATCATGATCAAGGTCAATATCCGTCCGGTCAATTTCAGGTCAAAAAACGCGCGCGTACGTGTCCGTGCGCGCGTCAGTGCGGGCGCAAAATTTTAAAACGCTCCAAATCATCTCAAAATTATTTTGCATACGTTTTAGGCCATTTAGAGCATTTCCCCCAAAATCGCGCACACGCGCATGTGCGCGCGTTTTCGTTCGTCATGGCCGTACGCAACATAAACCGCCATTTTTTGTCTATCATACTATTGCCCATTTGTTTCCTAACAATTTGATACCATGTTTATCTCTTTATGACCATTATTAACGAAATGAGCGTCCGTTCAAACTAAATGTACGTGCGTGCGAGCTCTTGTAATACATAACAGATATGGGCAAAAACATGCCTATACAAAATCCATTATAGCTCTTTAGGATGCCCGTTGACCCCTAATTTTCTTTTCATATTTCGATAGAGTATAGATCGTAGATATGATTTCATGTCTCATTCGGCCATTAAATATATCGTGACATCATCATAACGGCCTTGGAACTCAAAAAACGAATTTTCATATTATGACGTCAGCATATTAATGGAAAATTGATTGCATCTCTGTAAATATTGATCGATTTTCTTCCAAATTTCGATATGTTGTAGCTGAGACAATTCTCTCAAAGACAAGTTATTCACATTACACGACAGACCACCTAATTCGTCCTCAATGACGAATTAAATTTCTCGTTTAACTTGTTATTGAAAACAAGTTTTATGAAACAGGGCCCTGATCATTTGACTAAATGGTAACAATGAACAATTTGAAGAAAATAGTATAATGTAACCTACAGGTGTGATAACATTCATTCTGTGTACATCCTTTTAAATTATTCTTTTGCATACCTCAGTCTATGTGTCTAAAGCGTGTTGGGTTACGTCCATAAACTAGCTTCGAATTCCAACCCCAGCACCAATTTTCTTTGGCAACACTCGAGATAAATGTATTGGATTATCTCTATATATCTGGGTGAAAAATACTAGAGTAAATAAAATTATTACTACCGGTATCTAAATGTGGTAATTCAGGGGTAGAAGGTTTAACTAAATGTTAATGTGTGTGCATGCATGAGAACGAATGAATGGAAAATAATTTGTAAACTGCTGTCACAAAAAACTTTCTGCTAGCATCAAATGCTTTATAATCCACAATCTCTACTTGCAAATCAATCTCATGTAATAGCAGCTGGGTGGGAGGGGGACTCCTACAAACATGATGACTCACCTTTGCTGGTGTGACATCTCTTGGAAGAGTTCCACCGATGCTTGATTCATCACTGCTTGTTGATCTCAAGCTACCACTCTGTCATTGATACAATATCACAATATCAACATATATGTATTATGACGGAACAACAACTTTTATCATTAAAAGACCCTGGTGAGGAAGATCTCCATAACCCTTTCGTGACAATCATTCCTCATTTTGTGATTTGGCTCAATAACTTTTGCTTCCGAGCCGTAACAAATATGCCAGATGTACAAGTAGAAAGAGCAAACATTTCTGTACACAACGTGTCTATCTTAGTGTGTTGCGTGACATTTGATGTCAGTATTATTATTTCATGGCTGATAATGGAGATATTAAATGTAAGTATGGATATTGCAGGGAGCAAGAAACAATTTCTCTTTGGAAAACAATGAACTTTTAACTTACCCTTGTGAAGGTGCCTGGGTCATTCTCATCAGAATCCATCCCTAAATCAAACAGAAGAAAATAAAATCGGGAAGAAAGGAAGGATGGGCATGCAGTCAAAAAGAAATTTAATACAAATTAAGATAGAGAGGGAGGGAGAGAAGGAGGGAGGGAGAGAGAGAGAGAGAGAAAGAGAGAGAAAGAGAGAGAGAGAGAGAGGGAGAAAGAGAGAAAGAGACATTTAACTCAACATTTAAAGTTTAGTTATATACAATAAAGTTCAAGCTTTAGTAGCTTCAACATGAAGCAGCATACATTTCTTTATATTTCAACACATATTTATTCTGATACTGTGATTTACTCTCAAGTTAACACTGGAAAAAATCAATCACCAAAAGCACATCCCAAATAGTCATCTGTCTGTACTCACTTTTGAGCGTGTCATCGCTGATAGCTGAAGCAGACACTGGAACTTCATGATCAACGGAGCGTCCAGGGAAGAAGAAAGCCATGACCTTCTTAAAGAAACGATTGGTCAGCTGGATGGTCAACGGTACTACATTGACCTCAAAGTTCTCCTGTACTGATATCCCACCAACTGAAAAAAGAAGAAGAAAGTTTCCATTTGAAATGAAAGTTATTTTGATTGGTAGATGCAATGCTTATCAATTGCCAGCATTCTATCATTTTCAAGATTTATCAACATGTTTTAAGAGAAAACTCACACAAACATCAATATAAAAAAAAAAAGTAATGTTTGTTTTATACTCATTCATAAATCATTTTCAATTCACATAAAAATATCTTTTTCACTCCACAATGTACCCATATTGGGATAAGGAGATTGGGGGTGGGTGCCTGCTTAAAGACCCTATCTGATTAACATACAACTTTATATCAATGGAAAGCTGAATGAACGTAGAATACAAACATAAAGGAATAACAAATATTTTCCCTTTCAGTATTGCACAAAAGCAAATTAAAACCTCATGTTCTGCACCCCTCCAAATTACGGGTCAACCGGGGTCAAATTTGCCGCGGTTACAGCCACGACAAAAGATGTGGACCCAGACGCTATTCTATAAAGCTGAGGCGATGAGCTGTGCTTAATTAATGCAAAGTCATTGTGCATATGCATACTCCACATAAGATGATGTCATCAAGTTGATGGCTAGTTTTTAGGTTGACAACTTCTGATTTTCAAAGCTTTAGATTTCGAGTTTTCAGAGAGCTGTTACTCCTCTGTCAGACACCAAAATAGCATATAATTGATTTTATTGTAATCTATGGCTTATAAGCTTTCCATTTATATTTAATTCATCTATTTCGTTTTTCACTTCCGACAGGGGCATATCAGAATGTTCTGAATAAATATATGAAGACATCAACTTTAATACAGGTTGTACCAAAGTTTTTTCCGACATGGAGTGAGAGATAATACATTCTTTCTTCAACTTCACCCACATTGTACCTGTTATCTTAGTATTGTACAGTGAAACCTGTATACATAGACTGCTCAAGGGAAACATGAACAGTGGTATTTACTGGCAAGTGGTCTTTATGTACAGGTCCCTTTAGTACAGGTTTCAATAAGAAACCATATTCAAGCGAAATGAAAACTGTGGTCTTTTTATACAGGTGGTTTCTAAAGCAGGTTTGACTGTAAATTTGTTATTTCATCATTTTTGAGACACAGCTAGCCTACATTAGTTTATCTGTGAGCCAAGATCATTTACTCATACTATTGTTTTATTCTTTTTCTAAACACACTAGTTCATAGTGCTCACCTGGTGGCTTTCCTCTAGCAATAACCCTGAGAGCAACCTGTGCTGATCTTCCGCTGGTGTCCTGGGGTCTCAGAACCTCCTAAAAAGAGTATAGAACATTAAATGATTACCCCCTTCAATGCCCCGATAAATCTCAACCTGTCTAGATTTCAAACAAACAAACTTACTATCCACACTGAAATATCCTTCATTGGTAATCTTCTGTCTCACAATTAAAAATATGTCCACATCACAACACTGCAATCAAATCTGAACTATATTAAATATAGTATCATTTGAGATTTGATGATAAGTATTTGTATAGACGTTAGCAGAAGTTAGATTAATCATGTATTCTTTTGTTATGTATAATAAATATTCCCCTTGAGATTCCTTTGAGAGGTTTTTGATTTTTGTTCTTGTTCATTCTCACAATACATTTCCTAGTTTTAACTATTCTCTGCTCAAATCTATATATTTTCTGAAAAGAAGCGTCTTATTTTTTTGGCAAATGCAATATAGATTCTTACCTTCAACACTGCGTGGTCATTTGACCATGGAGTGTTGAACTATATGGCGTCATCAGCATTTATATACAATTCTCTTTCTTTTCTTGTTCATCTTTGTTTTCTACTACTTCTTCTTCTTTCCTTCTAGCTGAGTGTGTGCAAATGTATGTATGTGTATGTGTTTTGATGATTGAATATTTGTATTATTATATGATTTATTTTAGGTATGTATAATTTGCTCAAGGGGCCCTGTTTTACAAGCTTTTGCTTCTTTAGGGCTCCTAACCTTTATTACTTTGTATAATTATGATTACATTTTATGTACGATTTTTAAATGGTTGAATAAATGAAATGAAATGAAATGTCCATACCTTATAGACATCATTGGGAAGGAGGTTTGTGATTGTCACATAGGCTAGTTCCATCAGGTTCTCTGTAGAATCATCAGACTTTATATTCCTACAATACCTGGAGACAAAGGTAAAGAGTGAGAGGTAAAGTTAATGAAAACATGGGAGAGGAAGAGAGAAAACGAGGCACAGACAGAGAGAGAGAGAGAGAGGAACAGACGGATAGACAAAATAACACAAAATGACAAATACATGTAACAACACAGAAATAGCCAATGAGAGGGGAAGATAGCAGTATAATACCTGGATACCAAATTAAAGAGTGAGAGTTTAAGTTAATGAAAACATGAGAGAGAGAGAGAAAATACAAGGGACAGAGAGAGGAAAAGAAAGATAGACATACAGACAGACAAACTGATAGACAAAATAACACAAAATGACAAATACATGTACATGTAACAACACAGAAATAGCCAATGAGAGGGGAAGATAGCTGTTTAATACCTGGATACCAAATTAAAGAGTGAGAGTCTAATAAGTTATGAAAACATGGGAGAGGAAGAGAGAAAGCAAGAGAAAGAGAGAGAGAGAGAGAGAGAGAGAGGAAAAGAGAGACACTGGGATAGACAAAATGACACAAAATGACAAATACATGTAACAACACACAAATAGCTAATGAGAGGGGAAAATAGCAGTATAATACCTGGATACAAAAGTAAAGAGTGAGAGCTTAAGTTAATGAAAACATGAGAGAGAGAGAGAGAGAGAGAAAGAGAGAGAGAGTGAGAGAGAGAGAGGAACAAGAGTTAAAGAGAAGATACAGACACAGTGATAGACAAAATGAAACAAAATGACAAATACACGTAGCAACACAGAAATAGCCAATGAGAGAGAAAGATAACAGTATACATATTATTTTGGGCAGTGTGAAAAAAGTAACATGTACACTTCAAATCCAATTTCACTATATAAATTTTCCTTTTATATTCCTCCTCTCTATTACAGTACATAGGGACATATTTGTGATATGCAGAATGGTATATTATCATTATCTTAAAATGAAATAAAAACTGGGTGTTCTTTGATCTGTCAAAGCTTAGTAGCAGTTATGGCATCCATGGTATGATGCGCATAAGCAGCAACAAGCTTCAGTGAATAGAACTATTAATGGGAGGGGTTTTCTTACTTGAAATGTCTGAGTTCTAGATCAGCGATACCAAGCTGTCCATCAGCTTCTGTCAATCTCCACTTGGCTAGACTGAAACACACCTCAGCTCTCCAAGCAACACGGACACTATCAGCTTGAGGTGGGTAAGAATTATCAAATAATTAGTACAAATGTTATGATATTAATATAATGAACATGTGTAGCTAACCATTGGTCAACCTTTTTCGTTGGTACACAATTCAATTCAACATATTTCTGAAAAACTTGAATGAATCTTGCTTTAAAAAGAAAAAAATCATGAGTAGGATTTTAAGACTGAAGTGTGCAATTAAAGGTACACATTTCACTGTCTTTCAGTTTCATGAAGTTGGAAAAAATGTAAGATTAACCAGCAGAGGATAAAAGCCAATCTGGAAATATGTTTCCAGTAATGACAATATCTTCTTACACATACCTTGATGAAGCTTCTTCTTTAGAGCTGTCTGTAGCTGGATCTCCTTGTAACAACTAAAAAAGAAAGTACAAGAAAGAAAAGAATTGTGAAATTCAATGTGTCATTTTATCGCTCTTTTTGACATATATAAATTTACTTTACTTTTGTTGTACACTAGGTTCACTTTTATCATGTACACTCATTGGCACATACAGGTAACAACTGAATTATTCATAACCCTTGTAAATTTGACGGTTTTTGTGTTTTTCTAAACTCAAGAATGTTAGCTTTAATGTGCCACATTCTCAAGAAACATAAAATCGGGACAAATCAATTGTCCACATACTTTAAAAATTACAAAACTTGGTAAGGGTATGAAGAATGTGGTTGTTAATTGTATGTTACATACAAACAAACTGTACATATGACATCAGGCCACTGTGACAGTCCTCTGCTTGTTCCATTAGTCGTTCAAGCTGTTAAAGATTGACTCACCTGACCATAATCCGAAGATCTTCTGCAGCATTCAGGAGAGATTCTTTGGATTCATACAGCTGCTTCTCTAACTCCGATACCTTCCTTACCAGTCTGCAAGAAAAACAAATTGAACTGAATAAATCAAAGGACTTTATCATCTCGAGATAAAAAAAAACAAGGGAATTGATTAGTTCTATCATCTTGGCCCATAGATGAAAGGGTTATCATATCTGTAAAAAGTATGAATAACAAAACAATGAAAAAACAAATCAACTCAAAGGAAGATCTTGCAAAATTTGTTTGAATCATGTTTGAATCTTGTAATGAAAAATGGGTTTAATTGAAATAATGATCTACACATCGATACAAATTATTTTATAATACAGCTCTACCATCCTGGAATTAAAAATGACTTTGAATAATGTACTACATTCGTATGGACCTAAACTGAGTATGATTACAAAGATACAAACGAAAGACAAAACGGCACAAGAATGAATGTGGAAAAAGAAGACTGGATTAAGTATACAAGGAGAAAAAGGGAGGAGAAAAATAGAGGAGAAATAGGAGGAAATAGAAGAAATGAATGAATGAAGTAAAGAGATGGATAGAACGAAATAAGAGAATGTTATTATAATAGTATCTTTGTATATATTTATTCTTACGGTTGTTCATTGCCTGAGTCTTCCAAAGAGCGATGAGCATTGTACAGATCTCTCTCGATCCGTCGATTGTGGGAGATATAATTCCTGTAAAATTCAAGGCAAAAAAAGAAGAAAAAAAAGAAGAGATATTGCAAGTTCACATCACAGTTTAATATTGCATTTACTCTTAATATTTACAGCTATGTGGTAGTTATAGTAATGACAATAACTGTGCTTTATATTTACCTGAGAGAGTTCTGGAGCTGCATGATGGGTTCTTTTTGATCTTCAGTGTTGTTGAGTTGTAAGGCAAACCTCATGTGTTGCATCCTAGCCATGGCCTCCTAACATGGAGGGGAATGGAAAAATACAATCAGGTTAAACTAATTATTTCAACATTACTAGCATTCACTCTAATCAAAGGCATACTCATGATGAAGAGCAATGTCATCATCCTCCTCACTTTCTTCCTCCCTTTCCTCCTCCTCATCCTTATCATATTAATCTAAAATACCATCCTCTGTCATCTTCTGTCTCGTCACTATCTTGATCACCACCATCATAGATATCGTCATCAACTAGTAATCTATTTTTTTTCCTTCCTCCTCCTATTTCTCTCCTTCTCTTCCTCCTCCTCCCCATTATCACCCTCCTCGTCATAATCACAACCACAGTCGTCACCATCATCATCATCACCATCATCATCATCATCATCATCATCATCCATCATCATCTTGAATGACATCCTCCTTAATCAAATGTATTGATTTACAAACCTTTCTCTTTGGTTCCACATAGAGCAGTAGGTTGTTGATGATGTCCATAATCATGGAGTACTGGGCGGAGTTAGTGCAGATATCTAGGTCATGATGGACCACTGTGATGGAATTGATGGACTCCTCTTTACCAAGTGGGTCACCATCATCGTCTCCATCTCCCTGCAGGAAGACAAATGTGGATGATTTTATACAGGTACCAGTATGGTAACATTTTAGTCTGCTTCAAAATAAAAAATCATCAATCAATCAGTAATCTTTTTATCAGCATTCCAGCATTATATTTGTTTTCTTAGACCATACACATATAAAAGTATTGTTACAACAACTTCTTTATTTTATTTCACAAGCATGCTTTAAAACTGTTTTTACCATGATGCAAGTCTAACACAGCCAAAGTCTTGTTGTAATGATATTGTACATGTATGTGTGTGTTTGGGGAAGGGGGGTTGGTAGACCACAAGGACAGTTCACTTATTTGCTGCCATACTGTGGGTTATGCCATCATCACTATGATAATGGTCATGATCATAATTAAAATCAATACTATCATGTTATACCATCACAACAATCAACTTTATCATCATCATAATCATTATCATCACCACCACCATCATCACTGCATTCTTTATCATCATCACCATTACCCTCACCATCATCTTCAATATCATGTTATACCAACATCACCATCATAAACCATACATGTTAATACCATCCCTATACTATCATCACCATCACAATATAATCTACTCCTTACCTTGTCCACATCTCCTCTGGCAAGCACCTGCGCTGCAACATCTGGATCCACATCCCTCCCATACATGTTATAGTAGAAGCGGCATGAACACCGTGAGATGATTCGCTGCAGTTGCACCGCATCGTTCTCCACGTCCTCCGATGCTCCGCCTACCGTGTCGCTAACGACCCCACCCACGGAGTCCCCGCTCCCCACCAGGTCAGGGACATCGGTCACGCTGCGATTGTGGTTGGGGTTCTTCTCTATGTTGGAGATGGCAAGCCATTTGACATGCTCTTCTTGGTGATTGGCAGGGCCTGCTCTAGAAGCAGGGTAACCAACCGTTGCAAAGTACTGTCAAGGGGAAATCATAAAGCAAGGTAATACTTCGACAAGGCATTCATCTACATTTGCTAGTCTCCATCAAGGTGTTGTAGATGGGTAGAAAATTCCTTGAATGATGTGAAAACCAGAATCTGTAGCCTCTCTTAAGCCAGAGCACTATTGGAGCACCTTCCATTGTGGATATCAGTGCTTTTCAAGAGTCTGAACTAATCCTCTATCAGATAGCATGAAAAGTATTTGTAACAAGTGAATTACACTTCATAATTCTGCAATGTTTTTTTTTAACCTGACATATTCATATACAAAAGGACACTTGGAAACCCCCACAAAAACTCTTACCATTCATTTACATGTTTGTTAAAGTAGTTCATATTTTTTAAAATCAGTTTATGAGTTGACCATCTCATTTTTCCTTATCTAGTTGTCCTTCATACTCCAGAATAACTGTGCTTCAACACCTCACCAAAGGCTAACTACAGCTCAATTGAACAATATCACTTAGAAAGTACAAAAAATAAATCAATAATGTCCATTTTACCTGCATCCTATCCAACGTGCCTACCACTGTAGTTTTACTGGTCAGTTTGCTGTCCATCCACTTTGGCCAATGAGCTCTCTGCATGACCTGAGCATTGGCTGCACACACCAATACATAGCCAGAGCTGGCTGACCCTCTCAACATCACCTGACTGTTGATTAGCTCCACTAGAGACAGAATGAAAAAATAGAAAAAAGGTTTCTTTAAATGTATTCTTGTTAGGCTCTAAAAGTACAAATCTCCCAATCAATTTCCATCCACTTCAGCCAATGAGCTCTCTGCAAACGAGTGAGGATGACCTTGAGCCAGACAGAGATCAGTAAATCTCAACCTAGCCTTGGAAAGGGACATCTAATAAAGATGACCAAATGAACAAGAACGAAGAAGAGTCAGTGTCAGAATAGACCAGTGAGGATGATGACCTTAAACCAAACAGAGATCAGTAAATATCAACCCAGCCATGTATAGGGACATCTAATAAAGATGACCAAATGAACAAGGACAAAGAAGAGCCGGCGCCAGAGCTGTCTGACTCTCTCAACATGACCCAACTGTTGATGAGCTTAACTACAGAAATCAAAGTGAAAACCATTAAAAAAATTCTTGTTGGATTCCGTCAAAAGTACAACTCTCCATTTCAGCCAATGAACTCTCTGCATGACCTGAGCATTAGCTGCACAGATCAATACATGTTCATAGGCAGCATTATCATTTGTACATGAATTTGCCCAATGTAATGCTTTGAAGTTACTATTTTTCATAGCTTTGCCTCTCATTCGGAACATATCCTCCAGACTGACAGAGATCTTTGCTTAAAACTATGTAAATCTAATTCTTAAGGCTCTTCTTTGCCAAATCAAAGTTATTTTTATTCTTCTTTCCTCTTTTAAAACGATACACTCTTACGGCCTGCACAAGACATAATTGTATTATATTCTTGATCTCATGATTTGTCTTTTGCATCTTCTTCGTATTGAATTATATATATATATCTTATGTAATTATGTATATTTATGTATATTTATGCATATCTATGTATCATATCATCAGCTAATGAGGAACCCCTTCTACAGAATATATCAATTACTTTTGGTTATCCATGGGTATTGGTTAATGGTTTCTTTTCTTTTGTTATTGTATTTATTCTTGTATTTTGTTTTCTTGTTTATTGTTATACTCCTTTATGTTCCTGGAAATGAAATCTATAAAAAAAAACACACCGGCAAACACAACAAAAACCATACACCAGGCCAAAACAGTTATTTTTCTGGTTATAAAACTAGAGCATTTGCAAATCAAAATTTAGGAATAGAATTTCAGCCCATGCATGCATGATGCTAATAAAACTCCTTTACCGTGTTCAACAAATATAACAGTAAGAGATTGACTTACCAAGCCAATTGTTAGTCATGACATCATCCTTGTTGCAAGCTAGGACCCCTGAGAGTTGTTCAGTACTTCCCGATGTCTGGAAAACAGAAATGGAGAAAAACAAATAGGAAAATAACTTCATTAATCCAAAACAAAGTCATTATCTATGAAATGTAAAAAAAATAGTTCAACTGAACTCATTGAGTAATATATTCCCACATAATTAGCAACATATTCTTTCTAAAAAACCAATAACTACTAACTAATAGCAAAACTGATAACTTATTGACGTTTTGCCATGATATTTATCTATACTATAGGTACACAGGCTATGCACTGCTCTGCAAAGTAATTGCACAAAAGTAATTCTTAACAAGGCAGAAAATAGCATTTTAATACCATAATTTTTTATCAAAGTGACAATTCCCCTTTGTAACAAACATGTCATGGAAGGTGATGAAATGACAGAATTTTCTGAAGTGCTGTAAATCTATTCACGTCATTTCACATTTATGATTTTCCTCAATAGTATTTAAAGATTTCTGTTGTTTTATGTTGCCCTTCTGAATCAGTAAATTATAATAAAAACAGTCAGTTTTGCTCCATGTAAGACAACGACTAATTTCCATAACATGCAACAGAACTCCACATAAAAGGGAGAGGGTCGTCAGTTTCCAAGTGCAGAAGGCCATAATTTGCTGACACCAGACTTGGTGGGAATATTAGGATTCATGTGGGTACAAGTTTGCACACAGCAAAATCGTAGGCCTATCAAGAAATACCCCCTCGTCTCTCGGAGAGTCTTCGGATGAGGGGATGAGGGGTAAGATATGTGGGAATGGATGGAAAATGCAAAGTATAACATAAGGCCTGTTGGTCATAAAACTTAAGGCTAATCCTGGTGATTGACAACATTTATTATTGGGTAAACACCCGAACGGTATCAAGTTCCCCATGAGAGCCAAATCCTATGCGTCTTACAGTTGTACAAACCTCTTCGGTGAAGACCATGAATTTGGTGTTGGCCTCAGCCAGGAGCTGTTGTAGCATGCTAGCCCCATGGCCCGCCTGCATCTTAGACATAGGGCTAGGGGTGTGTCCAGCCACCCCTGTGGAGCTGGAACCGGCTGAGGATGGGGTACCAGGTCCACTCTGTAGACCACCAGTCTGCCGACGCTTTGTCAGAAAAGAATCAAAAGAGGCTTTGAATCACAGATGTAGAGGTCAAACATTGCAGAGTTAAGAACATTCACTTTCAGTTCGTAACTTCAATTAGTTAAAGGCACTGGACACAACAAAGTCTCAAGCCAGGTTCAAACAAACATATGCAGGTTCTTTTGACAAAAATATATCAACAGCCTTTTCATTAAGGCTCACACATGGTGTTACTGAAAGCCTCCAATCGTGAATACTCACTCACCATGGAAACCTACCAGGAACATAACAAATTCTGTTAAGTCCTAGTCAGAACTAGAAATCTACTACATGTAGTTTACACATACATGGTAACTACAAACTGCAAAATCCATATTGTTCAATTACATTTCCTCAAACATAATATTCTACCATATTCTTGTAAGGTGGTGACGTCAGCTTAAAACTATCATCACCTTATTGACTTATTAAGTGCTTTCAAGGTTAATGCTTTAGTGTTGCAATGGAGGGTGATCTAGCTACAAATTTCAGTGACTGGTGTCATACATGTAAATCTCCAATTAAAGAGGAAGTCAACCCTGATATTAAGTTGGTTTTGATAAAAGCAGAAAAATAAGAGAAACATGTCAGTGAAAGTTTGAGCAAAACCTGATCATAAATTAGAAAGTTATGAATGTGTGAAGGTGCAATCAATCAAACACAAATAAGCAACTCTGTGACATATCTGGCGAGCTCCTTTCCCATTCGCCCTATACTAAAAAAGTTTAAAAGAAAATTCTCAATCATACATTCACCCTAAATATACTTATTGCAAATATATTTTTTTATACAACTCACTCCCAGATCCTAATCAAATGATTGGTCATGCGCGGTCACGTGTGATTCATTTACTGATCCTATTGCACGCTTTTTCATGTGCAATATTTTCCAGTACAATCTAACGATTTTTCAGTGCCGCGCAGCAGTGCGCGTAGAGGTTAGAGCGCTCAATACTGCGTGTATACATATGGGCCTATTCTTGCGCAGCACTATGCGTAAATGGGTATAGATAGAGGTGCGCTTGTTATATCTATACTTATGTGTGCGCACTGAATTGAGACTTATTAAAACTTGAGATTTATTTGTCAGCCATAAACTGTCACGAAACAATCTTGAATTAATTATTTTTACGTCAAATAACAAGGATCTAGAAGTTTCGTTGTATTAAAAAAAATGGTGCATGTTTTCATTCGTTCATTATACGATCTATCCGCCCTCGTTGATGCTGTGTGTATCTATCGCACTCAACCTAACGGCTTCATGCAATAGATACACACAGCCTCAACTCGAGTGCGGATAGATCGTATAATGAACTCATGCGCATGCATCATTTGTATAATAATACCCCTGTACGAAACAAATTCATTCTGTCATCAATAACAAAGAAAAGGAAAGTTTATGAAATTTGCAGTACAGAGCAAATTGGAGAGGAGATTGCACGACACGTCACAGTGTTGCCAATTTGTGTTTCACTGATGACAATTAAAAAAATTTAAACTTTCCTAATTTTAATCAGATTTTTCTCAAACCGTCACAAATTTGTTTCTCTTATTTTGTTTCTGCCTCTATTAAAACCAACCTAATATGAGGGTGGACTTCCCCTTTAATCACTAACACTAACAGCAACTGGGAGGTTAGCTAGATCCACCATAAAGTGTGAATAAGTTTTGAGAGTATGAACTTACTGCTTGAGCACTGCTGTCCATCTTCACACCCTTCAAGGCCTCTGTGGACAGATTCTGCTTCAGAGTCTGAGGAGAAAAAGAGAAATACAGTCAGTCACTCAAGGAAACAGAAAAAGTGGCCACTGTAGACAGGTGGCCTTTATAGAGAGGTGGTCACTAAGACAGGTTTGATTGTACTTTGTAAATCAAGTATAGTGTACATGTACAATGTATATGGTGGAATAAGTTTGAATCATACTAAGCTTATGTTTTGTGTTAAGAAAATTAGTATGGAGGGGAAAACATGTTTTGAATAGCCAAATGATGTACTGTTTAATACTATACATCTCTGCTTTCTTCAACAAAAAAATATCAATCAATGCCAATTCATATTTGTCTTACTCATATCTAAAAAAACGAGCATAAAAGAGAAACATAAAGAGTAGCAAATGTATAGGAAGGAGGGAAGGACAAAAAATAGGTATTGTTAAAGTAATACAAAATCATAATTTCCTATAATATAAATATATCCACAAAATAATTATTTTCCATAAATCTGAAACATTTTTTCTTCTTCAATTCCTGCAATGACAGATATGTTTATACCTGTGCTTTGCTGTAGGAGTCGTAGAGACCAAAGACTACATCTCGATTGAACCTTGTCCATGAACCTCTGAACTCATACACAACCAGCTTGTGAATGAAATCCTGTGAATGGAAAATAGAAAAACAGAAGAACATAATGAGAAGGCTGACATGATGCTATGTTTAAAGCAGCAAGCAACACCACAATTGAGCTGAACTCAACTTTAAGTTTGAAATAAAAGTGACCCTAATCAAATCACTTAAAAGTGTAATACCGAATACTGCAATAAAAGTGCAATTGCTGAATGGAAGACAATAAAAACATTGAAGATTTTGAAAATGGATCGGATATTTCATACTTGAATTATAAGAATTCTTTCAGTACTAAGGAACCAATAAGTTTGAAATGATGATGATGATGATGATGATGATGATCCACAGCACTTGTATGGTGCCATTTATCTGTTTCAAACATTCAAAGACGCCCGCTCCTCCAATAGTTATGGACTACACATTCGCCCCAAAAGATAGGTTTTGAGGCCTGCTTTAAAGCTTTAAAGCTATCTTCATATAGAGAGGAGTGGGTTCAAGTGAATTCCACAACAACATCTATATTTTGCTTCCTATCACCCTTACGATTAATATTTAAACATCTACTTTTATACATGCAAGTTAGACAATAATAACTGAGAAAAAATCCAATGTACTTGTATATAGGATATATTTCATTTCATTTATTTAATTTTTCCACATTCCAGATAAAAAAGATCAAGCAAATACAAGGTAATGTACATTATAAAATACAAAGAAATACATATATAAGAAGAAAAACAAGTAAGTGACAAAGGGGGAAATAAGATGATAAACCAGTATGCGGAGGGAAACAAAAGCAACGTTGATTGTCAGGGTTAATCCTCACAAATTAATCATATCACATTGTAAACATAGTAAAACAAAGGGGGAGGGGGGGGGGTGGCGGTCATTGGAATTGGAATATTTGGATATAGCATCCTGACATTGATAGCATGAAATCTTACCCTTTCTTCATTCTCTGTGTTCATTCTCTTAGCATCCTTTACTTCTTCTTCCTCTTCTTCAGAATCTGAAATATTCTCTGGTGTCGGCTCCAAGTTCTTGCACTTCTGTCGACAGTAGCTAACTCTACAGAAAGTAACAAGCAATATGCATAGGTTTGTCTATATTTTTGCAACTGGTGCATCATTCAAAGGTAGGAAGTGAATTTGGCTTTGCTTTAAAGTTCTTGCACTTCTGACAATGGTTACAACTAACAGGAGTAAACCATTTCTTCTGACAATGGTTACAACTAACA
This sequence comes from Mesocentrotus franciscanus, assembly GCA_037976565.1. Classification (NCBI taxonomy): domain Eukaryota; kingdom Metazoa; phylum Echinodermata; class Echinoidea; order Camarodonta; family Strongylocentrotidae; genus Mesocentrotus; species Mesocentrotus franciscanus. Next base: position 13,738,096 of record CP137672.1, on the reverse strand, counting down.
GGAGTAAACCATTTGTTCTATTAAAAGTAATGTCTATTCAGATGCGATAACTTCACGAAAGAAATTACATACATGTATATTTCACATTGGTTTTCAGGGGGTGGGGGTAGAAGTCATTTGACAAGTGTAAGATGAAAAGGAAAAGAACTCCCACAGAAAAAAAGGAAGAAGGAACAGAAAGGTAAACTGAAGATTGTAAGTTGAGGATTGAATGGAATTTATATATTTATTATGTTTACTGGTATGTCATTCAAATGTGTTTATGTATGAAATTGCATGTTTATAACTAAGGTATTTTCACAATTTTTTAAAAATACAAAGATGGAATCTAAATACAGTGAATTGAATTGAACTTAATTGGAAAAAATAAGAATATACAATGTTTACTAATTGACTTACTTGGTCACACTGGCAAGATGGTGCTTCTCAGCTGGGGGCTTGATGATCATGTGACACTAAGAATTGACAAAAGAAGGAGATAACAGATAAAAATTTACCTATTTAGCTTCTTTATTCTATCTTATATCAAGATACCTGTACATATCATATGTTGACAACTCTATATGGGTACATGTACATGAAGGCAATTGGACTAATAAAGAACATTAAAGAATTAAATAAGGGTAGTCGTTTTGTTATATTCATCAACATTCATGACCACACCCATCAGCATTATCACACAATCTCACTATATCTTGTCAACATCATTTTTGTCATCTTCATTATCATCATTAAAATCAGCATTATTCATTATCAACATTATCATCAATTGTTTCTTCACTGCCTAAATCTTCCTTATTTATCCAAATCATTCTTCAGCCCTAAGGAAACCCTCCCCCCTGGCTTCAGCAAAGCATGGCCCTTCTGGTCATGTCTCAACCGTTTAAGAGCTGCTGTTGGTCATTGCAAAACCAACCTAGTGAAGTGGGGGTATAGTGAGAACGATGACACCATCTGCCTATGTGGAGAGGAGCAGACTATGCAACATCTCCTAGCCTGCCCACATCTACAAGACCCTTGCAGCAAAGAAGATCTGGAAGCATTGACCTCCTGCATGATGCAATGCATCTAACACTGGATTGGGACAATCTATCCAAAAATGAAAGTTGTGGTGTAGTGACTCGAGAAGACCCCCATTATCTACTGCATTCCTGAAGAATGATGACTGCTTACCTTGACCTCATCTGCATTGGATGTGTAGAGATAGACATGGCTCTCTCCTACTTCATAGTCTAGCTCAACAAAGCTCCAGTCAGCCTAGAAATAAAAAATAAATCAAACACAATATATTTGAACCTATTGCTCATTTAAATGGGTTTCTAACTACATATCTATCTGTAAAACACGTTGACTTGACAAAGTAGATCTGTTCTGTAAAGACCTTCAAATATATAGCTTAAGTGCATACGTTTAATTGTCGAAATACCAAATTTCTCAGGCAACATTAATGAGGGAGAAGTTTAAAGTAGTAAAATAAAAAGCAATATCTATTTGTAAAAAAACGTTGGCTTAACACAGCAGGTAAGCTTGGTATGATAATGTTGTCTTTCCTTGTTTGTTTATAAGTATTTCGTGTTTATGCGCTTTGTATCTTTAATATGAAAAGGTGTTTAATAAATGTAATATTATTATCATTATTAATAATAGTCATTTCCCTTCCCCTCTATACAAAGACTGTAGATGGTTGACTTACTATGGGTCTAAGGATCAGGTCATCATTGTTCTCTAGGAGACGAAGACCATTCTGAGAGTGGAACATCCCACCTCCTAGACACACCTCTATACCTCTCTGCTGGGCGAAGGAGGCCCAGTAGTTTAACCGCAAAGCTTGAAACTTGGCTTGGAAGTCTACGAGTCTGCAAGACAACGTTGATGAGGAGTCCTTACTAACGAATTCAACTTGGCATACTAATGGTAAAGACAGTCTTCTAGGAGATAAGTACTGTTTCTACAAGAACTATTGAATCTCCAAACTGTTAGACATTTTTCTTAACTTACTCATATTCCACACAATACAGATGAGCTATAATGCTGGCTTCAATTTCCCTCTCCATTTTCCATTCTAACTTCCTAAATCTTTTAAAATCATATACAAATTTGAATTTGATACAAGTTTAAAAAACTGATATATATATATATATAATGCAAAATGAAGACAAGTACAATAGAATGGAACTCACGATGAAGCAGTAGCTGCAAACATCAACAACAACAATGACATCAACAAAATAGATCAGCAGTATATGTATTGACAACAATGCTTCTATTCATCACTACAAATAGCACTGGCAATTGGTATAATTGAAAGATATTTACCTTTTGATTTAAACTTTTTATCTTACTTGAACAGTGTATTGAACAGTGTATTGAACAGTGTATATGAATTTGGCTAAAACTTGGCAATACATTATTGGACATGTACAAGCTATTAAACATTCATCAACAAATATTTTGTTGTGTTGTTTGTTGGTTATTATATCAAATACTAAATATTCATTAATTTGAATTCTTACTTGAAGTGTCTACTGAGCGGAGTCTTCTTTGTTACTGTGTTGTTGAAGAGTCTCCCTCTCCTGGTCGGTCTCGTGACATTACCAAGGGTGCATGACTGTTTGATGGATGGAGAATAGATTCATATTAACAAATAATCTTATTAGCTTATCTCGTTGTATGAGATCACTCTATCGGTATGACTAGAACATAGAATATATATTCTTACAAAGGTTTTCAGGAAAATTAAGTTTTTTATATAAACTAAATTCTCCTCACTACTTTGTCATTTTTACCGTTCCAGCCATCCATGCATCCATCCATCCGTCCGTCCGTCCGTCCATCCGTCCATCCATCCATCCATACATTCATTTTTGCATTCAAGTAAACCAATTCATCAGTCTATCCGCCCATCAATCAATCATTTAATCATCATAGCAGTCACTGTACACAATGTATATTCAACCTCCAGATTCTTCCTCCTAAAACAGAAATTCACATCTCCCATTAATTAATTCATGCCATCCACAAACCTGAAAGTTCTGAAGCCATCTCATCGTACTACTGTAGAACAGGCAGGCTGGAGGGTCTTCTTCTTCACCATCCTGGTTAAATAAATATTAAAGCATTGGTTTACTACATAATATCGAAAATAAAGTTAATTCTCTTATGATCTTTAAGACATTTTACTAGACTTAACAATATACCTTTTTTTTCTTCTTGTAAATAGTGTAAATAGTTCACAACCCTTTAGGAATTTTATTTGTCATATACTATATATTTGAAAGGTGTTGTAACGATTCAAGCTCTATTTATTTGCTAATGTTTCATCACCTTTGTGTCTTCATTCTTTAAACTGTATAATAGTTGCAACTTGTCTTTGATAAAACATTGTTATATTCTTTTTGTCATGTGAAGTCAATTCAAATGGATTGTAAAATTGAAAATGATTTGTTAAATTATATTCTTTTTCATGTGATGTTAACTCCAATGAATTGTGAAATCGTGAACATGCATAAATGAATAAATAAGTGTCCACCACAAAACAGTGTCACGTCCATGTACAGGTTTATATGTTAACCCATTGAGTCCTGAATTCTCTCATTCCCATAGAGTGGTGAAGTGTGACGTCATCAAAAATCTATTTTTGGAATTTCTCAATTTTTTCTTCATTTTCCGAAAGACCACCAAAAATAATATCCAAATGTCGAAAACCAATTGAATAGGTTAAGTATTGGCTAAGATATGACCATCTGAATAAAAAGATTGCCTATGGGAACTCAGTGTTATATTGCTCTGGTTCATAACATTAGGAGCCAGAGCAATATAACACTGAGTTCCCATAGGCAATCTATTCTGAAGTTTCCTTCTATTATTTTAAAGTACAAACAGGGTATATAAATGTAATTTCATGTATACAGAACTTACATGTAGCAATCAATTTGTCTATAATTTCAATCTTTATTCATATTATTGTCTAGGGCGTGGAAAGCAGTTTGGTAACTGACTCCCCTGTAAAATATAAACTACAAATACATGTAATCCATTTACCTTAGGACCTTTGAGTTCCAAGGACATCCTGAGGTTGAGATTCTGGGACCGGAAAGCTCCATACGAGTCATGAACCTGCAATTAGGTAGAAAGACAAAAGATAGAACAGACATATATTTTTTCTAGTAATAATTTACTTTCTGTACAACCATCATAATTACTCATCGGGGGAGGGGGCAGATGCTGCATTAATCTTCCATTTTCATGAATGACCATAATAACCACAAATTTGACTATGACATTTATTTAAAAAATACATAGTTACATTGACAGAAAATCAAAATTAATTGCAGTAACTGACTAAACTGGCTTATTTTCTACTTATAGCCTGAAGGCTATCAACACTGTGTAAAACTATCAACGCTGTTTGAAAGAATGAGTCAACACCATTCTGGGTCTCTGCAGATAGATAGCTAAAATTCTTCAATATGTAAGGGCCCTGAACCTACCTTGCCCCTCCTTTTTAAACCAAAGTAAACCTACTGCATTAGACGGGTAAGAATGTACTGTTTCGCCATTCTATGCCAACTGAATTTCCTTTCCACTTTAGTTGTTTTTTAATACTTTATCATACCTGCCAACCTTCACAGCAAAAATTAGGAATCTCTCAAGGCAAAGTTTGGAATACAGTCTATTTTGTATACTTTTCACACAGGATATTTAAAAAAAGAGAGGAATCTAGGGTTCAAAACAGTAGCTTGCAAACCAAAAAATAGGAATCATTCCTCCAAAATAGGAATGGTTGGCAGCTTTGCTTTTTATCCAAGCTTCAAAAGTGGACCACTGGGTATTGTCTGCCGGATCATTGCTGAGAGGGTCATCACCACTAACCTGAGTGATAGAATGAGCTGGGACCTTGTCTGGTGCACACGGCATGATGCTGTGATGATCATTACAGTCTCCATTGGTTAACCATTCAATCCCAATGCTGCAAAATATTGATGAAAATGAAACTCATTCTAAGATTTGATCTCAATGTTTCAATCATTCATTCACTGCTAATATGCAAACATTCATTATCCAAAAACCAAATGATCACCTTCAAATGTGTCAAAGTACACATGTAAAACTTGAAATTGAATAATTGCTACCATCTGTTTTTTATACCACAGTGACCGTCTCTTTCCCTGCATCAAGTATAAAACTGAAGTAATGTAAAAAATAAAAATAAAAATGTGTACACTTTTTCTGAGTCACACAGGTTGTCAGTGACACCAAGCTCTACATGTGTGGGACGAAAGAGGCAATGAATGGAAAAAAAAGACCTATACTTCATAGTTATACAGTTAATCTTTAGTGACATCTATCTGACTACCTAATTTTCTGCCTCAAATTGATGGAACAATGATTCATGTGTAGTATTATTATTATTTCTTTATTGCAACCAAAACATGAGGTTGGATTACAAATACATGTACAAATACAAACAGATAGATAAAAATGGTAGAAACAAATAATGTACACAAAGTCAAAGAAACTGCCGAGTCAGATACATAAATATATAAATAACAATATGCTCCAATCAAATGATTAATCTTTATAAAACAAATAAAAGTAAGGTCATGAGTACAATATTTCATGATTGTATAAAGTATTGAATCAAACTCACTCCCATCTGAACTTGGGCAAGTGGATCAGCCTGACGTCATCATACTTTGATGCAGTCCTTACAAAGATGTCCAGGTTACCCTTGATTAAGAAATGGGCTGAAGAAAAAAGAAATAAAAACATGAAATAATAATAATAATAGTTAGATCAATTTAGTATATAGCGCAACTACTATATAAATATACTTAACTGCACTGTGATGAAAACATAACTCCGAACAGTAGTACTTTACAGACACACAATACAAAATTTATTCCAAAGCTCCTGAAAACAAGTGCGTCTTCAACAAAAATTTGCAGACAGCAACAGATGAGGCTTTTCTCATGTCTAGTGTTAGGTTATTTGAAAGCTTTGGAATGATGCAACTGAAAGCACAATCTCCAAGACTTACTTTTATTTTTGTGTGAAACAGCTTTAGAAGCAGCTTGTCCAAACTCTTCACTATTAACTTACTAAACAAGACATAACAATTTAGAATTGTAGAATGGTAGAAATATCCAAACTAAGACACAGCATAATTTCTAAAAACTTTAAAAAAAATTCTTTTATATCAGTGCAAAACCATGACATTCCTGTATGATTATGAAGATACAATAAAATAGATATACATGTTGTGTATTATGTGGAAGAGGATTTCCCATCTTGGTCATTTATATAAGATAACTTTCTATATCACATTAATTTGCACTTTAGAACCAAAAAAATCTAATTTACTTACTACATCTGCTCTACATGTATTTTGAGGATAAGAAGGACAAAACTACATAAATGAGGTATTAATTTCCTCAAAATATTCAAATACATACCATTAGTCCAATCCAGATAGATATCGCTCCACTCCCAGTCGAGCTGCTCGGTGGTGTTGTAGGGATCTTTGGTTGTAAGCCACATCATGTTGCACTGCTCCAGCGAGATGGTCAGCCGACCATGGAAGAGGAGGCGGACCTTGTCCCAGAAGGGGAGGGGCTTGCTAGGGTCAACGGAGGGTCGATTGAGTAGGTTCATGGCAAGGTTGACCTGACCCCAGGCTGGCTCCATGCTGGGACCATATGCCATGCTCATCTCAGTCGCATCTACATGTATGATGGTAGAGTGGAATTGGAAGAAAGAAAAAAACACGTCCAATCACCAGCACTCTTGTACTGTACTGGGAGAATATCCTTTACTCGCTAACATTACATACTTGCATCGGATTGTACATTGGAGAATTCTTATCATTATCGCCATCACCATAATCATCATTATTTTCAACATCATCACATCCTCATTATCATCCTTCTGAATTGGTACATTGATGCACACAATGCATTAAAATTATCATCATCATCATTATTGCCATCAATTTCACAATCACTATCATTATCATCATCTCTAACATAATCACCACTTTCGCAAACACCATCATCCTTGTCCTTCTCCTCCTCAAACTCATCATCATTGTTGTTCTCATCATCATCATCATCATCATCATCATCATCATCATCAACATCCTCCTTCTTATCATCGTCATCCTCCTCCTTATCATCATCATCATCATCATCATCATCATCATCATCAGCATCATCATTGTCATCATCATTATCACCACCATCATCATCATTACCAAGTTTGAAGTCAAATCAATCCTAGGCATTGAACAGCATACTCACCTGTAGTCATATCATGGAAGAACTTGAGAGGTGGCATACTACGAGTGACCTTCACATCCTGCCATGGTTCACTTATCTTAACCAGACCTTCACGCTTAGCTGAAGGAAAAATTAAGAGAAAGGATAACAAATAAATTAAGAAATGTGCCATGGAAGAAGTGAGTACAAGAATGCCGCAACTGCATCGTCTCAAGCATCCTAGAGAAACCTGCTTTTGCATGTAGTGTGTTTTGCAATTCACTAGAGACTTTGAAAGCATTTTGGTTATAAAGAAAGTTATCACAATTTACAGAGATACACATTACTTTACAACTTTCAAGTGAATTCTTAGAGAAATCATGTTCCCTTATAATGCTAAAGCCAGGGCAATAATTTCACAGCTATGTGGAAATGCATTGAGATATCATATCAAAATGTAACATGCACTATACACAAACAAAATATCCTTTATTTACTCAAAAGAATAACAACTTGGAGCCTGTCAACAGTCTGTAACATAATTACTGGATAATCTCTCAGCTTAAGTGAGAACTGTTGAACCTGCCTGACCCATCCTCGACTTGCCATCACCCCCTTGGTGATCCAGTCTGTTCTGCTCCTACTTGCCCTACCAGTGCCAATTACCAATCTGCCACAGGTTCAAGGGGGTAATCCCTCAGCTGGAGAGAGAACCATTTGATTTGGCCTCTGACCATTGTGACCTGCCCATTCCACCAACACCCTCTATCTGCCCTAGTGCCTACCTCCTGGTTGTCCACTCTGTTCAGCTCCTACCAGCTTGCCCTACCCGTGCCAGTCACTGATCTGCCACAGGTTCAAGGGATAATCTCTCAGTTTGAGAGAGAACTGTTTGACCAGCCCTGCTTCAACCCCACATCAGTGACCACCCATCACCCTCTACTTGTCCCTGTGCTTACCTCTTGGTGGCCCAGTCTGTTCAGCTCCAACCAGCTTGCCCCACCAGTGCCAGTCACCAATTTGCCACATGTTCAAGGGATAATCTCTGAGCTTGAGAGAGAACTGTTTGATATGGCCTCTAACCATTCGACACCACAATGTACTAAACTCTGTGTCCTCTGACGGTGGTGGACTGCAGAGAAAGAACAGTGAATGTAAGAGTTTATCAACAATATTATGAAAAGAGCAATAATGAAGCAAAGTCATCACAAGAAATTACTTCAGCAAAAAACAAAGTATACTGCACATACAGAATCATCATTTAAAA
>CP137672.1:13633071-13729073 GCA_037976565.1 Mesocentrotus franciscanus | reverse complement strand
TAGTAGGTCCATGGTAAAACCCTCTTCGGCAACCGTCTCAATCTAGTCTCAGCTTCGACTGATCAGCTCTTGGATCAATATACATGTATAATAGACAAGTTTCCAGTAGCTAGCCTACGGGATACATGAACTCTTATTATTTGTTCAATTCTTATGTCTGAAATGTATTCAGGAAAGAATATCGGAAAGAAAGCAATATGAAAATGAATGACCACAAAATCGTTCAGATATAGGCCTACATGTAAGAAATACAAGAAATATGTCTATCTAGATAGTCTCCTCTCTTTCTCTCTCTGTCTCTCCCTGTCTCTCACTTTATTTCTCTCCCTCTCCCTCTCTCTTTCCTAAATATCTAGACTTCGACCCCTAACTCCGGCGTGAAGATACCCTACTAAAACATACCAAAAATCAACTAAATCTTCATCGATTGTTCAAATAATGGTCATGATTTAAAAGCCGTTATGTTTCTTACCTGTTTTGGTCAAATTTCTTATCTTTTGAGGAGTATTTTTCTGAAAAATGAACACTTTAGTATACACTTTCTCACAGGTTTCACGGCAAACCGCTGCACAATACATGGTGGGTTGCGTGCGGTCGAGCGCCTGCGTGAAGTTATCTACCGTAATACTTAGGGTATCTCCACCCCGGAGTTACGGGTCGAAATTTGGATATGATTCTGAACTAGCGTCGTTTGTTTTTTCCTGTACCGTTTGGATTATAACCAATTATATTTCACCGCGTCTCTCTCTCGATCTCTCTCCGAAATATTATAGGCCCTTATTATCATTGTCATATATATCATCCTCATCTACATGCATAACCCAAACCCACAAAAATATATGGTCACTTCACGCAAATGAGAATTTCTATCGTTTTTGTGATTATATCATTATCCTTGTCATATCATCAACATCTACATAACCCCATCAAAAAAACAAATATGGTTCTTAATTTCACGGTAATGAGAACGTCTATCGTTTTATGGTTATTATCCTTGTCATTATATCATCCAAATAAAATTCAAACATGGTTTATTTCTAATTCGATACCAGTGATTTACAAATGTTGCTGAAATGGCTTGTTTTCCGGGATTTGACCACCCAAATAAAATTCAAACATGGTTTATTTCTAATTCGATACCAGTGATTTACAAATGTTGCTGAAATGACATGATTTTCCGGGATTTGACCACCGAAATACAATTCAAACGTGGTTTATTTCTAATTCGATACCAGTAATTTACAAATGTTGCTGAAATGACTTGATTTTCCTGGATTTTTCGCACTTTTTTAAAAATTTATACTTTTGTATGCGTTTGTTGGAAAATGAGTCATTCCCAAATTTACAGACGGGCAAAAAAATATGCTTATTTAGAAGCATTCATGTCAGGACCTGCGGAACGGCGGTGCTCGGGGGTGGGGCTCGAACCCCCTCACCTTTTGAAAAAGAGTGATAGAAAGAAAGAAAGAATAGCGACCTGCCAGTGTCACAAATGAGATATCAAAATATGCATGCTCATCTGACCGTAATTTATTGCCTGAAACCCCTGAGCTTCTTGGTGCTTCGCCCCCTGGACCCCACGCCTGTTAGTAACCTGCATGTGTCACAAATAAGTTATCACAGTATGCTCATCTGACCGTAATTAAATGCCTAAAACCCTGAGCTTCCGGCGGCTCCGCCCCTGGACCCCATCAGGGCGCTACGGCCGGCCCCTGAATGCTCATCTGACCGCGTAATTTATTCCCTCAAACCCCTGAGCTTCTGGGGGTTCCGCCCCTGTACCCCAAGGCAATTAGTAACCTGCAGGTGTCACAAACTAATAAGGTATCAAAATATGCTCATCTGACCGTAATTGAATGCGTAAGACCTCTTCAGGCTTCAGGCGCGTAGCCAGGGGACAGTGGGGCAGTCGCCCCCAAAAAAAAAAAAAAACGCCGGCCAAGAGAGAGAGAGAGAGAGAGAGAGAAGAGAAAAAAAGTAAGAGGACGTAGGAAGAAAAAGGGAAAGGAGTAGAGAACTGTACAACGAATCGTCTCCTTTCTCTAATAATTTAATGAAACGTCAAAGCTTGGGTGAAACTGAATTCAGACCAGGATTAAGAGTCGAGAACGGTACAACGAATCGTTCCTCTCTCTAATAATTTAATGAAACGTCAAAGCCGCGCTTCGCGCGGGGACTGAATCTAGAACGGTACAACGAATCGTTTTCTTTTTCTAATAATTTAATGAAACGTCAAAGCTTCCCCGCTTCGCGCGGGAGGGGAAAATTTAATTCAGACAAGGATTAAGAGTCGAGAACGGTACAACGGATCGTCTTCTTTCTCTAATAATTTAATGAAACGTCAAAGCTTGGGTGAAACTGAATTCAGACCAGGATTAAGAGTCGAGAACGGTACAACGAATCGTTCCTCTCTCTAATAATTTAATGAAACGTCAAAGCTTCCGCGCTTCGCGCGGGGGAACTGAATCGAGAACGGTACAACGAATCGTCTTCTTTCTCTAATAATTTAATGAAACGTCAAAGCTTTCCCGCTTCGCGCGGGAGGGGAAAATTTAATTCAGACAAGGATTAAGAGTCGAGAACGGTACAACGGATCGTCTCCTTTCTCTAATAATTTAATGAAACGTCAAAGCTTGGGTGAAACTGAATTCAGACCAGGATTAAGAGTCGAGAACGGTACAACGAATCGTTCCTCTCTCTAATAATTTAATGAAACGTCAAAGCTTCCGCGCTTCGCGCGAGGGGACTGAATCTAGAACGGTACAACGAATCGTTTTCTTTTTCTAATAATTTAATGAAACGTCAAAGCTTCCGCGCTTCGCGCGAGGGGAACTGAATCTAGAACGGTACAACGAATCGTTTTCTTTTTCTAATAATTTAATGAAACGTCAAAGCTTCCCCGCTTCGCGCGGGAGGAAAATTTAATTCAGACAAGGATTAAGAGTCGAGAACGGTACAACGGATCGTCTTCTTTCTCTAATAATTTAATGAAACGTCAAAGCTTGGGTGAAACTGAATTCAAACCAGGATTAAGAGTCGAGAACGGTACAACGAATCGTTCCTCTCTCTAATAATTTAATGAAACGTCAAAGCTTCCGCGCTTCGCGCGGGGGAACTGAATCGAGAACGGTACAACGAATCGTCTTCTTTCTCTAATAATTTAATGAAACGTCAAAGCTTCCCGCTTCGCGCGGGAGGGAAAATTTAATTCAGACAAGGATTAAGAGTCGAGAACGGTACAACGGATCGTCTCCTTTCTCTAATAATTTAATGAAACATCAAAGCTTCCGGGGCAGAGGCGGCGCTCCCGGGGGGCAGGGGGCACAGTGCCCTCCCACTTTTTCAAGAACCCCAAAAGTGCCCCTTTTTACATAGGAAAAATGCCCCTTTAACTTTGTAAAAGTGCCCCTTTTTACATAGGAAAAGTGCCCCTTTTACTTTGACAAGTGCCCCTATTAATTTTTAAAGTGCCCCTTCCCCTTTCCACCTCTGATAAGTGCCCTTTTATTTTGACACTTACCCCTTTTCCTTCAACAAGTTTCCATTTTCCTTTGCAATATTCTCATAAGTGCCCTTTTTAATCTCTAGTAAGTGCCCCTTTTCAGGTACGAGAAGCGCCCTTTTTCACTTTTGATAAGCGCCCTCTTCACCTCTGATAACTGTCCTATTCAAATCTGAGAGGTGCCCCTTTTGCTTTGACAGGTGCCCCATTTCCTTTGTAAGAAGTGCCCCTTCCTCTTTTAATAACTACCCCTTTTAACTCGGATAAACGCACCTTATCTTTTCACATGTGCCCCTTTCCTTTCTAATAAGTGCCTCTTTTCCTTATGATAAGTGCCCCATTAAAAAGAGCCCTTCTCATAAATGCCCTTTTACCTATGAAAATAGTTCCTTTTCATTCTCATAATAAGTTCCCTTTTTCATCTCTTGTAAATGACCCTATTTTCAATTCTGAGAGATACTCGTTTTAATTTGACAAGTGCACCTTCCCACCTGATAAGTGCTCTTTTCATCTCTAATAAATGCCACTTTTATTTTGACACGTCCCCTTTTCCTTCCTAATAAAAGCTCTTTTTCCTTCTTATAAGTGCCCCTTCCCTTCTCATGATTACCTCTTTTCATCTCTGATAAGTGCCCCGTTTATTTTAGCATGTGCCTCTTTTTCTTTTAATAAGAGCCACTTCCCCTTCTAATAAAAGCCCCTTTTACCTCCGATAAATGCACCTATTAAAATCTGATCGGTGCCCTTTTTTCAACAAATGCACATTTCCCTTTATTATTAGTGCCCATTTTTATTCTCATAAGTGCCTCTTTTCATATATGGTCAGTGCCCCTTTTCAGATGCGATAAGTGCTCCTTTTCACCTCTGGTAATTACCAGTTTAACAATAATACGTGCCCCTTTTTCTTTCTAATAAGGAACCTATCCCTTTTCATAAATGCCCCTTTTCACTTCTTACAAAAGCCCCTATCAAAATCTGATGGGTGCCTCTTTTCCGTCGACAAATGCCCATTTTCCATTCTCATAAGTGCCTCTTTGTTTAGGTGTAAGAAGTGCTCCATTTTCACCTCTGGTAATTAGCCTTTGTACTTTGACACGTGCTGCTTTTCTATTCTAATAAGTGTCTTATCCCTTTTGGTAAGTGTCCCCTTTTCCTCTCATTATTAAACGTGCCCCTAATTTCCAGCGACTAGACAAGGAATAAGAGTCGAGAACGGTACAACGAATCGTCCTCTTTCTCTAATATTTTAATGAAACGTCAAAGCTTCTGCGCTTCGCGCGGGAGGGGGAAATTTAATTCAGACAAGGATTAAGAGTCGAGAACGGTACAACGAATCGTCTTCTTTAATTTAATGAAACGTCAAAGCTTCCGGGGGAAGTGAATCGAGAACGGTACAACGAATAGTCTTCTTTCTCTAATAATTTAATGAAACGTCAAAGCTTCCGCGCTTCGCGCGAGAGGAAACTCAATTCAGACAAGGATTAAGAGTCGAGAACGGTACAACGAATCGTCTTCTTTCTCTAATAATTTAACGAAACGTCCCAAACCCCAAAATACGGTCCTATCATGCGAATGAGAACTTCTATCGTTTTTGTGATTATTATTATCCTTGTGATATCATCCTCATCTACATGCCCCCAATAAAAAAATACGGCCCTTTCACGCGAATGAGATCTTCTATCGTTTTTGTGATTATTATTTTTTATTATTTTTGGGGGGGATGCCCCCCAAAAAAATTGTGCTCACTACCCCTGGCGCCCAAGGGGTGGTGGCGGTGGAAAAAATAACTCTTCCCGGATGGAAAACTTTTTTCGGGTGCCAAAAAAAGTTGCTCACAACCCCCACCCCCCCCCGAGCGAAAAATCGACCGGCACGATTTTCAAATTTTTCGCACGAAGTGGGCCCCTTTTTAGGCCCCCTCCCTTGCCGCCGGCTGGATCCGCCCCTGAATACATCTACATTACTTTATCTTTTCACTTGACAGTGGACAGTGCCATTCTCTCAGTTTGAGAAATGGGTAAGAAGGTCCAATGTCAACTTGAAGATTATCAGTCTGGACAGCAAAAACAAATGCTTTTCAATATGCGTTTAGTGGGCATACCATAATGGCATTAAAAAATAGTGTGAATTGTTCTACTCACCAGGCTGCATAATAATAGGCCTATCAAATTTGAAAGTTAGATTATTTCGAGCTTCACAATAATATGCAGTTGTTGTTTTTATTTTTATTGTATTTGTGTGCATCCAATTCACTTAGGGCTTAGGCCCAACTTCTCAATTCCAGAAAGAGAGAGAAAGAAAGTTGGAGATAAAGAAAGATGAATGAGTAATAATTGAGAGAGATAGAGAGAGAGAGAGAGAGAGAGAGAGAGAGAGAGAGAGAGAGGGAAGAGAGAGGGGAGAGGGAGAGAGAGAGAGAGAGAGGGAGAGAGAGGGAGAGAGAGTAACAGGATAGTGAGGGATCAATAGAGAGAGAGAGAGAGAAGGGATACTTCAGGAGAGAGAGAGAGAGAAAGGGATACAGAGAGAGAGAGAGAGAGAGAGAGAGTGCAAGCATGTGGAGATCGAATTCGAGAGGGAAAAGGTGAAAGGGTACAGAAAGAAGAGAGAGAGAGAGAAATAGCCGGAGAGAAAGAAAGAGGAAGGGGATGAGTGATAAATTAAAGAGAGAAGCGATGAGAGAGAGATCGAGACAGAAATATACATCGAAAGAGAAATAAATAGAGAAAGAGTAGAATGGTATGGGGTAGAGAAATAAAGAGAGAGGGAGAGGGATAGAAAGTGGAAGATATAAAGATAGAGAGAGAGAGAGAGAAGGGATAGAGAGAGAGAGAGAGAGAGAGGAGATGAGAAGGGCTAGAGAAGAGAGGAGAGAAGGGATAGAGAAGAGAGAGGAGAGAAGGGATATCGAAGAGAGAAAGAGAGAGAGAGGAGGGGGAGATGAGAGGGATATAGAAGCGAAAGAGAGAGAGAGAGAGAATATCAAGTGAGAGTAACATAGGTCCACGGCTATAGAAAGAGAGACTCTCTTTCTATAGCCGTATAGTATATATTATATACGGAAATTAGTCCAAAACACGTGTAGCAATTCACGAATCACTGACCTCTCTGACCTCTAGCCAGAACAACATTCCTCAATAAGGGATGATCTCAAAATAAGAATGTGCAGTACATGATTGACTGTTGGGGAAAACGTCAAGTCGACCTAATTATTGATTATTAAATCTTTGTTTGTATGATTAAACGTATCTTCTTCTTTTAAAATAAGAAATAAAAAATAAATAATGTTACGTTCTGTCTATAAATGATTACCCAAACTGTCCCTGTACAACGACTTTGCGCCTTGCGGGTATTTTGAGATTATCCCAAAATACATGTGCTCAGAAAATGCAAGCCTGGGATGCGTCTTCGGCCGGGCCAAGCCAACGCACATACTATACTACACTGCACTGGGCCTGGGATCAATGCCAGCGTGTCAATGCACAATCACTCCCACAACATACAGACACGGCCCGTTCGTTCACAGAGCTGGCGAAACAGCATAGCCGAGACATAACAAATGCATTTCAATTTGAAAACACAGAAACGATTAAGAGATGGAAATGGAAAAATAAGTTAAAGAGAACAGCACTGAATATTCCGGCAGGACCGAGCAGGAAATGCATAGATTTACGTACTGAATTAAGTACAGTAATTGCAGTAAAGATGGCGTCCTGATCGATTATAAAATTATATATTACGATTACAGTGTACAGACAAGTATTTTTTTTTTTAATTAACGAGACAGTATAAAAATCATACACTAAGGCAACTTGACTTTAAAAATATATCTTCATGATTATATATATTTGATTAGTCTGGTAATATGATTTGGTGTCAAAACATGTTAATTATTACACTTTGACAATAGTGTTATATATGTGTTATGCTCTCCAGATGACATGTACATTTTCGAACTGAGAGGGAGCTATACCAAATTTACCGGGAGCACCGGTAAATTTTTTTATTTTTTAAGAAATTTTTTTCTCCAAATCAAAAGTGTTTTAGAGCCCAATTTTGTTAGAGTTGAGTGTTCTAACACTAGGCTTCACAATGATAATGAAAATTTCAAATTTCATGATCCACAAAAATTGAAATATTCCCAAAACTTTGTATTACCTTTAACTATTTTTTACAATAAGATGGAGTGTAATATTGCAGTCAAAGTGGATATATGAAGACATAAAGATTAAAGAGTGAAAAAACTTGTAGCATCTCATTCATATCGGTCCAGCCGAACCGACCCATTCCTTCCCCACACTACCCCGTACAACGTACTAGTAGTACTTCAGTCTATGTATAGAGGCGGTCAGAGGAGCCAGATTTAATCTCAGCGGAACAACCGTCGATATCAGAGACTGAAGTTTATGGTCTAGATGGGGTGACCAGAGTTCGTGGAGATTTCTAGAAATATTAGTAAATGTGATATTCGATCCATGATGATTTCTCATATTCTACACAAATTTATTTAGTTCAATTATTACCAAATGGACTGCAAAGTTTTGGACTACAAATTGGTGCAACTAGACAATTTATTGTCACAGAATTTTTGAGATATCCCGATCTCAAAATTCGATGTCGGATCGGAATGTGCTCCAACTAATGAAAAAGTCATCAAACAAAACGAGACCTTAATTCACGCACGGAATTTTACAGCTGATTTATCACAAAAAGCAATCAATCAAATATAAGATAATTGGATATTTTGCAATTATATACAATCAGTTGGGAGTGGCCCAAAGACAACTCGGCCCAGCTGCAAAAAAGGTCAGTTTTTGCAGGTTTAGGGTTAGGGTAAAATGACAAAAACTGATCATTTTTGCAGCTGGGCCGAGTTGTTTTTGGTCCGAGTTAGCCCAGATTCAATCAGTTGGTACCACTTTTTACTTACAATTTTGATGACATCTGCTCTCAAAATAAAGATTTCTAGACCCTTGTTGGTGAGTTCATACTTTTTCGGAGCGGATCCAAAAGACTGCAAAATTTGCTGATCTTTTGTCAATAGTTTCAGAATTTCACATCCAATTCAATAGAATATTGAGTCTCTGGTTAGTTTTAGGTTCCTCTTTCCATTGGTGGTATCAGATTTTCGAAATATCACCGATTTTTTTGAAATAGCAAACTATGGTCACACCACCATCCATTTACAAGTCCATGATTGTTCCAGAGGAAATACTTAGGAAATGACACTGCATGTCCATAATTTTTAATTGTTCTTTGTGAAAATGCCACGAACATAGTCACGATTTCATACTTGTCTTGCCTTTTGAGCAACTTTTTCCATGTCACGCGCTGTGTAGGGTTTGTTGGGAATTTTACCCAAGTCACATCTCTCATCCAGGGATATCTCCAAATTTTTTTCGTTTATTATCATGCGACCATCACACAGCAGACTCACAATTGCACCATATTCCAACTTACAATTCAGTTTGTAAAAGTAGAGAATTGCTTACGATATACTATCTAATAGAGCCAAAGACGAAGTGAAAGGTAGCGTGTAGGCAGCTAGCTAGCTCTGTGACTACGGCTCCGGCCCAGCTGAGACCGGATGGCGTGCAATTGTACACAGCTGCGTGAAATGGACCGGAAGCGACTAAGGCACCAAGCTATCCCAGAGTGCATTTGAAGTCTGGTCACCAGGGCACCACGTCCAAAAACCCCAAATAAGGGGCTTCTAGTTGAAGTTCCATAGCAGTATTAATTTTCATTTTTCTTGTCATGAAGCCAGTTTGAGGCATAGTATCGTGCCCAACGATCACTATCTTTTCTCCTACCCTTTCACTTTATACAGGAGCAGTCTCCATATGACGAAGAGAAAGAAGTAGCAGCCCGAGACATGGAGAAGGATCTACAGCTTCACAATGAGACCTCTATGAAGCTAAGGAACTTGATGGCTGATATCCATGCCTACAAATCTAAGGAACAGTCAGGGAAGGTATATCAGGGTTACAATTTTGATTTTCCAGTTTAAAAGGGTCATTTGGACACTTTCTCTGCATGTCATTGATCAGAGTCTGTGAAAAGATTGTTTCTATTATAACAATGACAGAATATTTGTGACACCATTTAAGAGACTTAAAGATAGCCAATTGGGCTAACAGTTGTAGACTAATCAGACTGCAGTCAGATTGTGTAGTGTGTGCCAGGCTTAAGATGGAGAAATAGATCAAGATGGTCTATTGTGTGCCATTTTATGATTACATCGGACTCCTTGAATGATCATATCTTTTTTTCACTCTCTTTCTTTTTCTCTGTCTCCTATCACTTTTTGTCTCCCCCACCCTCCCTTCCCCATCTTTCACGTTCACTCTCTTCCTCTTACTCTCTCTATCTTCCCCTCTCTTCCTCTCTTCAGGAGGATGAGATTGATGAGAAGCAGAAGGAAGTGGCCCTCTTGTTTGTAACTCTGAAGAAATTAAATCGCGTGTCTCATCTCAGATGTAAGAAGGCTCGGGACGAGACCCAGGGAGCCAAGCAGAAGGTGGATAACTTGCATCTTCAGCTTCAGAATCTTCTCTATGAGGTCATGCATCTACAGAAGGAGATCACAAAGTGCCTGGAGTTCAAGTGAGCATCAGCTTTGATATGGTTCATTCCTTCATGTTACATTTTATCTCTATTTTATGTTGACCTGTAAATAGTTCTATACATTTAAAACTTCAATTCTTTCTTCTGAAAAATCCATAGTTTGTATGGATAGGCAGTGGGTTTATGCCTGTGGTGAGGCATATACTCCCAGTCATGCAAGAAAGGCATTATATTTGTGTTCAGTTGGTTGGTAAGCATCCCTTGCAAAAGTTAGTTTCTATTGCTCCTTGATTCTTACAATGTACTCTTATGACTTATGAAAACAAGCCCGAAAGCTTCAGTATGTCCTTCTTTTAATCAGGGCTCGAATTTAGCGGTGGCCCGGTGCCAATGGCCACCTGAAACGCTGTCGGGCCACCTGAAATCACCGACTAGATGGCCCGGCTGGCCACCCAAATATTTGGACAGTAATATATAAATTATTTATCAACAACTTGTTTAAAACTCATTCGCGACAATTGACCACATTGTGTGGTTTGCCGTGATTACCAAAAAACTAGAACAGCTGCGCTGGTGACCTCAGAGTTCGTCAGACTCTGCAGAAAAATATTAGCCAATCAGAGCACTCTTTACTTCGTCTTAGAAAAAATCGCAGCCCAAGTTATGAATTTTAGAAGACCCATTATTGGTTGTTTCAGTCAAAAACCGCACGAGCCTACATGAATATTCATAGAGCTATTGTTACCCGCCAATTCTGCCCAGCAACAAGGGCGTGTTCGCGCTTCGTGAGACAGATTACAGCTATCGCGATACCTTGCCCTCCATGCGATACACACGTATTTGTGCGACAACGAACCGTTTTTATCCTTTATTTCTTCTTTTTTTGGCATTTCTGTTCGCTGTCTCTATTTTGTTTAACTTTATTTCGAAAACTTTGTGATTTTGTTTCATTTTGGTGGACATATATTGCGTGTAATATTTGTTTCCGCTAAATTATGGTAAGTTTTGTTCGACGTGAGCCGGTTTATTGCAAACGGCTATTGACTTGTGTGTACAATGTGAATGTGCTGTGTGAGTAGCTGTGTGAGCCGTGCGAGTCTGTGTACGTCGCTGATGTGTGTTCATGTCATTCATAAATATACAAACGTTGAACTTATTTGCTCCGTCCGTCCTTGTCTGAGACTTCGTAGGTGTTTTCATTTTCCTTCTTTCCTTCTCTTTCTTTCATAATATCTGCCTTTTTGGCCCGATGATGAAAAAATAACAAACTAATTGCTATGCCTATGCAAAAGAAAGAACATAAATACATCAATCTAACCGTAAAAACTAGACCTAGATTCTAGATCTTGGTTCTTGGTTGGTTGGTCCTCCAAAATACTCGTCTGAGTTTTTTTTTATCGAGTCTAGATCTAGTCTACTACGGAGGTAGAATCTACTTAGCTAACATATTTTTTTTTTACATCATTAGTCAGAAAAAGAAATGCTTCCCCCTCCCCCATAAAAAAATTATTCTTGACCTATGAAATAATTTAGCAAAAATTTCATCAAAGAACAAATATCACATTCATATAATTTCTTTCTACATTGACTAAAGTAAATAAATACAATGGAAATAAGGGAGAAAGTTAAATTCAGTAATCGAGCCAAAGAAAGACGTTCTTCAGAAGAAGATTAGATTTGTTTTATGTATTTATATTCAACAATATATAAAGGAAAACTCCACTCCATTATTTGTTTACATAAACTCTGGGAAGGGGCCTCGCGTGTCTGTCATCAATGAACTGACCTACATCCATTCCTTTTGTCTTTGGTTACTAGGAAACTAAGGCAACACGGACTGTACTAGTCTAAGTAACCAGCCCATTATGATGTTCAATGTATTTGTGGCTGCTTTTACATGTTGAAATGAAGGCTCATCGTGATTCAGATATTCAACAATTATTTATGAAATAATTATGATAATTGTGAAATCCTACCAAAACTCGTTATATCTCATTATCAAAGAACATTTTCTCAGCTAATTACAAACGATGCCTGGTTGGCAAGCCTACTGCTTAGCATTCATCAACGATGAGTCATCCTGTTCAGACGTTCCCGCGCCTAGCCCAGCTGGCCCAGCGCTATCGATAGGATCGTATAATTTTGAGACATTCCATTTTGAGACAAGGGAAATTATGAACTCGAAGATAGATGAAATACTAGCAGAAAATTTGAGTACCGCAATTTAGGTCAAAAAAGCAATGTAATATTTTATCAATACAAGGAAATATAATCACAAAAGAAGAAATTCGACTTAAATTATTTTGAATGACTTGGTGCTAATCTTTCCGTGTGTGGTCCTCTTTAACTGCATGTATTTTTGCATGATTATTGACTGATTATCCAATCCAGAATAACCAGAAAATATCAAAATAATAAATTACAAAAATACCATTTATTCAGTTCAGAATAGAAGTACAACGTCAAGTAAATATACAATCAATTTTATATCTTCCAACAGAACTTGGAGCTCAAAGAAAAGCAGAAGTTTGGCGCCTTGTGTGCCCTGTACAATCCTAACTTAAGGGGGAGGGGTCCTTGTGATGCATGATAGTCAAGGAGAAAGGGAGAAAACATTGAAGTGAAGTTGAGACAGAAGTATAGAAACAAAGAGAGAGGATTTGGAATGAGAGTCTAAAGAGTCACTCACCTTTCATTATTAAATGCAGCTCATGCTGCTTTTAACACGTATAATTTATGCATTTTTTTATTAAACATTTGCATTATTTAATAACGCATAAAAGTGGGGCCACCTGAAAATCCATTTGGCCACCCAGATCTCCTACCCAAGTGGCCCTGCTGGCCACCTCAAAAAAAAGTTAAGGGCAAGCCCTGCTTTTAATGCAAGTCTTTCATCTTTTGTAGTTCTGCTCCTTGTGCTCTTACAACAAGTAAATATGCACATGTATTTTGGTCATCAAGTATTTAGGACAGCCTTCTATAGAAATTTGTTTTCCTTAAGATATCTGGAGGTTTAATCTGATAGATTCTTTGGTTTGGGCCTCTGTTTTTTTAATAATTTTTAATTCTTGTTTGTTGTGGTATCATCATGCTCTCTAGTGTTCATGAAGATGAAACAGAGAATAAAAAGTTACTAAACCTCTATTTCTTCTGCTTTTGTTTACAGGTCCAAGGATGAAGACATTGAGCTAGTGGATGTGGAAACGTTCTTCAAGGAAGCTCCTCCCAGCATCTCTAAACCCTCCACCACAAAGCATGATGAACACAAGCTACAATTAGCCAGGCTAGATTGGGAGTTAGAGCAAAGGAAAAGGTGAGACAGTTAGTTGAAAATAGATCTTAAAGTGATAGAATTATAGAGCAAGCTTTAGTGTTCCAACAAACAAAGTGAGGTTAAATATTTCTAAAAAAAGATTTAAGTGAAGCCATATTGAAGGTGGAATCTTGCTAATGAGTTGCATTTTCGGCCTTTCGTTTGAAGAAAGTAAAATGGGAGATCAGATATATGAAGATGTCATTGGGGAAATAGTTGATAGAAAGGAAATGAAATTAAAGGGAAGGTTAGTTATATCAAAGTATCTAATATTTTTATTGCTAGAAAGGAATGATTCCTTTTCTATTGTTACTGTGGTATACACTTTAAACATTTAAGTAGGGCTGTAACCGATCATTGGATCGGGGGCCGATCGTCGGCCGATCAGGGGAGATCGGAAAATAAATTCCGATCGCCGATCAAAAAAAATGATCGGGAAAAAAATCGGTAGATTTTTTTTTTTTTTTAATGCGAAAATTTTCAAGTTTTGGGCTATCAAATGCTTAAAAAAATGCATAGCTGGGATTATTTTGTCATTTAGAGTTGTTGTGGACCATGTTTGTTGATATTTAGTGCCTTTTCATGACTTTGAAATTAATAATATTGGTCTAAGAAAAGAGGCAAAACATACGAGCCGCCATCTTGGATTATAATGTAGGCACGCATTTTTTGTCCATTGTCATTAAAATCCAAGATGGCGGCTCGCATGTTTTGCCTCTATTTTATCAATTTCAAAGTCATGAAAAGGCACTTAGAATCAACAAACATGGTCTACAACAACTCTAAATGACAAAATAATCCCAGCTATGCATTTTTTAAAAGCATTTGATAGCCCAAAACTTGAAAATTTTCAGCCTTAAAAAAAAAAAAAAAAAAAAATTCTGCCGATTTTTTTTGCCGATATTTTTTGCCGATACCGATCAAAGGTGCCAGGGTGTCGCTCCGATCTTCCGATCCGATCAAAGCCCCAACTTACAGGGTTGCATTTAAGAAAAGTGTTCCTATTTTTATACTGTTAGAAGAGACTTTTGAGGCAATTACCTGATTTAATGTGTTCATACAAAATATAGTGAAACCTGTTTATGAAGACTATTCAAGGAAAATATGAAAAGTGATCTCTAGAGGAAGGTGGTCTTTATGTGCAGGTTCCTTTTATACAGGTTTCAATTTGAATCCATATTCAAGGGAAATGAAAAATGTAGACTTTATAAACAGGTGGTCTTTCTATACAGGTTATCGCTAAAGCAGGTTTAACTGGATGATTATATTGTTTCACTATCTCGGTGATATACGTTCTTTTTCAATCTATGGCTTTACCATCCTTACATGTGATTTATAATACTTGCTAATGATCATTTCTCAACTGTTTGTAGATTGTCAGAGCAGTACAAGGCCAGGCAGGGAAACCGTGATGGAGTTGCTAAAAGTATACACCAGAAGAAAGATTACCTCGAGAGCCTACAACCAAGACTCTCTAATATTCTTGAGGTAAAATATCCTTTCTATTTCTGCCCCTTGTTGCCCCATGTGCACAAAAAGAAGATGTTAAACTGGACCTTGTCATGATTTTTTTTGTAAGTTATGTTCTGTTATATGGTCGTCTATTCAGGGCAGGTAAGATTACCCTTTTATCGACTCAGGAGTAATAGTGAAACAAACCTTTAACATTAGATTAAAGTGGGAGTTACATGTACTTAAATGGGGCTTCCCCTTGCCTATCACAGTATAAGCCACATCAGAGATAGCATTTGTACAAATGACCCCCAAATATCCACAGATCCTTTAAACATGGAGACGTCCCACTTCGTGCAGTTTAGAATAGTCACTGCCAACGTGATGGAGGTCCTTCTTGAAAACCTTTTTTGCCCCCTTGAAAAGAATACTCCCACCTGTGTATCGAAGAATTGACCGCTGGTGCATAAATGAATAATGATGACATAACTTTCATGAACATGTATTTATCGGTCATCTTGATGAGTTTTACAGTTTTCTACAAGTGACCTTTATCTGCCCATGCGCAGATAATATCTCTGAAGTGGCTTATTTTTAAGAAATTGTGCATTTTGTCTTGAATTATCTTGCAGATGATATGTGAAATCAAGCATAGTACCTGTTGTTTGATTCCGCTTTTTTTCTGATGCATGGTAAGCAAGAGAATAAAATTTAATGTCTACTTTGATTTTTCAGGCTACCATCCCAGTTCAGCAGCACTTATCAATGCCTTTCAATGAGATCCGATCTCAGCACCAGCTAGCCAAGCTCCTACCCAGGCCACTATACTTCCTTTATGTGCAAGCCAATGCATACCATGAAGCTTGTGGTAAGTATTTCATTGGGGAATATTTGAAATATAGAATTAAGCTAAAGCTGCGTATTAGTACAGAAATTGTTTATGTTCCTCGGAATGAATGTCATATTCTTACACAGGAGAAGTAGTCTAGTTATTGATGGAGAGATTCTAAGTTTTTATACATGGGTTGATTGCGAAATTCCATAGGAAAATTCATCAGACACACACCCTCTCTTGAAGTTCACCGCTATTTTGAAGATTTTAAAGGCACATATTTTGAACTCTCTGAATTTCTTTTAGCATGAATCTACTTTGTATGTACTATCATTGAGCAGTAAGTCCCATGGTGAAGCGTAATGAGGGTAAAAGTAGTAACTGTCTCTAAGGATTGCTATCAATCCACCCTCAAAGAGAAGGATATTTTAGCTGGTAAAATTGTACAACTTTAGATCTCAGATTTCCAATGGTAAAAAATGTCTTCATTGAACTAATTTTTATTTCCCGATGCTACAGATGGATCTATGACTCTGAAGATAGAAGGTGATGCAGAGACCGCATCCTCTACTCTCTCTGCTTCTAATGAGGATGAGGAGGATAGTGACTCAGATAATGAAGAAACACTGTCTGAATCAGTAAGTAGGCCTTGTAGTTGTCTCTTTAATATCAGGGCAGAATTCATCCCAGTTTAGTGCACATATGATGGAAAAAATAATGATATAACATTTCAACCAAATCATTAAAGAGAAGAATTTTGTTTTTACAATTACATAAATCTTGGCTTTGAGTTGACCATTTGCAAAAGGTATATATCTATATGTACTTGAAATAACACTGACTCGGACGTCATATCTGTACGTATTCATTCATTGAGTGTATACATATTGTCACCAGTTAAAAATGTAAGTTTTTGAAAGTTATGTAAAGTTTTGTTTGAAAGAAAAAAATATCACTTCCTAAAGTTTTGACTTTTGCCTTGAAACCATTGTTCTACCTTTCTTCAACTTTCAGAAACGTAGGAGAAAGACGATGGGAGACAAGCTGGAAGAACAGAGACAGAAGATTCTTGCCAAGCATCCTCTACAAGTCATCATGACTCTCAGATTCAAAGGTAACACAAATATTTGGTATTTATCCTTTGTGTGTCAGTTCCATATGTTATTTTGTCTTCATTGTGACATGATCCTCCTATTATATTGTCCAAAAAAAAAAAAAAAATCATCAAAAAAGTATACTCATGGCCAATCATATTCATTCAACACCAAGACCCCAATTTGTCATTATTGATTTTTTTTTGTAGTCTTGATATACATTTCTTTTTAAATTTAGTTACATATAAACTGTATTCTAGTGAGGGCAATTTGTTTTTACCTCTATAAGTTGTCATGTGGGGAAATTTGTCATTATCCTTAGATTTAGCTTGTAAATGGTATTTATTTTTAGTTGTGTATGTCAAACTTGAATGATTAATTTTACTTCATCTGCACAGTAAATTGTGGGGGGGTAATGGTTATTGAATAGTAAGTGTTCACTGACCAATTTCCATGCTTGAATGCTTACTCAATTGGATACTTGACATCTTCAGGTAATCACTGTGATCTCCACCAGTGATCCATTCAGGAAGGGGGAGGGGGGTAGTTTACAGGGCTGTTTTTTCCACTTTTGCTACAAAGCTTTTATCTTACCTAAAATCCTAGACCTCAGATTTAATTTAATTCAATATCTTTATATCTTTTTTTTCATTGCTTGCTCGTTTCTATTAAAGCTTGTAAGTATCTTCATATAAACTGCAGGTGTAGCGTTAATTATGTTTAATATTCACAGTGTTCTAACAGATTCTTTTTTATGTGGATTCATCGGTTTAAGCCAGGTGTAGTGACAAATTTACTTAAACTTAGTGGTGTTATGTTGAAGATTCTTTTATAAGAAAACTTGTATTTACACTTTTCACGGGTGTGTATTAAAGTGTGTGATTATATGTTTTGTTCATTTCTTCAATACAACAAATTTTTCTTTTGTTTCCACTAATTACAATCTAGTGTGAAGTGCACTTTGAATTTCATTAATTATTTGCTGTTGTCGTTTTATACTGTTTGTAGTTTTGGTATTGGCCAATGAATTTAGTTAATATGAGTACTGAATTATTTGGTAACCAATCATATTTGATTGCATGTTAACATGTTGATTATTTTTTATACTATTATGATATATTGTAATATTGTAATCAACTTTTATTTCTCCTTAAATTAATTGCATCCTGTTTGTATGTTAATGAATTCATCCCCAGATTGTATCATGAGCTGTATTCTTGGATTAACTTATGTAATCGTAGTAGAAGTGCAAAATGAATGTATTCCAAAATAAAATATGTCATGCTGCCACTTATTAAGCAATTGAAATATATGATCTAGTACCGTAGTCCAAACTTGCAAGGACCATTACATTTGTCTACATGGTAAGGGATAATGAGTTTTTAAAAAATTCTTCTTGTTTCTGACTAGGTGGTACTTTACTGACTCTAACATTCAACTACATGATGGTGCTCCAGATCATTACTGTTAATGTAGACATCAAACTGGGTGGTTCTGTACAGCAGGTTGCCAACTCAGCCAGGTATGTTACTACAAACATTTCACCAGCATTAAAGGAAACCTCACCCAAAATAATAAGTGTAGGTATTCTGAAAAAATGAGATATGTATATTCCTTACAAAAGTGTAAAAGAGATATATAAATGTAGACATTCTTGGCATGATGTAATGCCTTTTAGCATGGCATGGGCGCAGCCATTTTCCTGATAATGTGACATACCAGGTGAACTTGTACATGTATCATACACCAAGCTTTAGTCAGGAAGACTTTTTAGTTCAATAACAAAAGCTTTACTTTTAATGAGGGAAAATCGAAGCTGAGAAGGTTAGAATTATATTTGGTTAAAAATAAATAAATAATTTCTTGGGGTGTGGTTTCCTATAACACAAGTAAACAAAATTTAATAAAATATTGCTCCTCTATTGTACCCTGTCTGTTTATCGTAAGGTCATTCAAATTCGTTATTATGAATCTCAGTGTGAACAAGAAGGCTATTTTCATAACTTTTTCAGTTTTGCCATGATTGTAAATGGATTGTCAAACGTCTGTTTAGGATGCAGCAGTAATGCATGTAAAATGTTGACAGTAAATGATGTTTGTTTAAAACATCTGAATGAAATATCTTGTTACCTGGTTTGTAGATAAGAACATCCATTAACTTTATAACATCATTATAAAAATGGTATGTTTATTAGCATGATTATTGGTAAAGTAATACTCTTAATGTGTGTCCTTTCTAATTCCAAGAGAATATTGCTTATGGTATTGCAATGATGACATTGCAAATTCATGATGGTCAGACATTTTCATGAAAAACATGTAGACATTGCCAGTATCTCAAGTGACAGATTGCTGTTTTTGAGACAGTAACTCACAAACGATCCCCTCCACATAATTGACCCATTCTGATGCTGTTTTCTGTGTTCTTGTAGCGGTCTCTTGTCGCCGACAAATCTGCTGAGTTTGCTGTTCCCAGGGGATGATGGGAAGGAATCGCCCAAAACAACCAATGCCTATCAGCTTAGCAAGATAGGGTAGGTTTTGATGGTAAACATTTGGTTGCCTGAGGTCAGTCTTACATATCATGTGTTTGGAGATAGAACGGCATTAACTCATAACAGACTTAATGTCCCCCTGGCTCCAAACAGACGGTACATGAGATTCAAGCTGGTTATCGCTATTTCAGACCTCCTAGGTTATGTACATGTAGCTGAAACAATCAGACATCTCTCATTTGGGATTCATGTATTCCTACTTGTGGTGGAATACTAGTTGTTGGTGGTTAAGGATCTTCAAGAGTAAAAAATTAGGCATGATCTGTTCCATCATGCCCTCTTGTGTGGTGAAGTTACATTTACATTTTAATGTATATGTGGCATTAAAGACTATGGATTAATGTCATACCGGATGCTTCAAGGTAAGGCCAGGGCCCAGTCTTATAAAGGCGCAAGTGCAATTGGAGACTGCAAACTTGCGATTGATTGGAGGACTTGGGATTGATTTGGATCCTTTGTGACTCTTTACAAGATGGGGCCCTGGTGCATTACATGTGTATTTCAAATGCGCCAGCCATTCAAGGGCATTCACAGAGCAGTTCTGGACGTAATATCTAGCTATAGACACAACCATTAAAAGCACATGATTTTGGATTTGCCTGAGAATTGACATTTGACGGAAATCTAGTACAGTCAAACCTGTCTATAGCGACCGCCCAAGGGAAACACAAAAAGTGGTCTTTGTAGACAGGTGGTCTTTGTAGGCAGGTTTCTTTAGTACATGTTTCAATGAGAAACAATTTTCAAGGGAAACAAAAAATATGGTCTTTGTAGACAGGTGGTCACTAAAGCAGGTTTGACTGTATGACAATCTACACAAACAATTGAGGGCATGTAGAAAACTTGTGTGACAACTCCGGGTGCAGCCATCATTATGTGTTGGGGCCTATTGTTCACTGTTCCTGAATAATGAATTGATTTGAATTGAGCAATCAATAGACTGGTTTACTAACATATTCAAATTTTATGGATACTTTTTAAAGAAAGGTTGTTCTTGAAAACCTGAAAGTTTGCCTGAGGCTTGCCCAATATAGGAAGAAATAATGTATGCAGACTGGATTCCGAGTATTGTAGTTCATTCATTAATAACAGGTAGATAGAATAACTCGTCACTAGGTCGCCAGGAAAGAAGCATCCATAAATTAGAATATGTTAGTTAATGGTCTATTTGCATCAGGCATAAGACTACTGAACTGTTCCTAGAAACCACTGGAAAAAAATACAATCTATATATTCAACCTTTCAATTCTGTTGTATTTATCTAGCATGAATGACCTGGCCTCGTACGTTGGTCAGATCGGTCATCCTTATCGCTGGGTCCAGTGGTTAGGTGGGCTGGATTTCTTATCAGACGATGATGGGAACACGGTCAAGGCCTCGGCCGCCCTCAGTAAAAGTCATATGGAGACAACTGTCAAGGCCTTGAAGTCCAGGGTCAAGGCCAGGCTAACACTCAATCAGCAGCTGCTTAGTCTAGGTGAGGCTTTTGTAACAGGTCCTATCCTAATAACTCCATTTCCTCAACAAGAAGATCTGGTCTAAATCATTTAATACTGAGCATGAGATAACTCTGGCTGGGGTTTATGGAAAAGTTTATTTATACCAAAATCTATTATCTAACAGTTTAGTTCCAATTCTTCTCATTCTTATATTGGTGGTCTGCTACATGTAGTCTTGATGATTCCTTTTGAACTTTGGAGAGAGTGTTTTATGAAGGTCGGGGGCCTGTGTCAATGATTTTGATATGAAAATCAAGTGTAAATGGCATACTGGTATTAGGATTTAAGAGACGGTTCCATTGCATCGTTTAGGTTTAGTATTTGAATCCTTTTCAAATGAAACCTGTATACAAATATTCAACTAGATTATTTCATGATATGATTCTCATTTCTTCACATTATCTTGTCTCTGTAGAAGGGAAAACAATAGCAGTTCCTGCAGCCTCTATCAACCTGTTCCCAACCAAGATCTGTTCATCTCTCAAATCCTGGACAACAATAACTGCTGAAGACTTCCAGGTAACGTACATGTTGATATAGACAGAAATAAACATCTAGTATGGAGAATTCTTTAATGAAATCTGACATTTTTCAACCTTTCCCATACACAGACTATAACCTTTGACGCATTCACAATGGGGGGTCAACTAGCCGATTTTCATTGGAATCCGGTCAAAAGTTGATTTAGAAAAATGATGATATGAAAGAAAATGGATCTAATTTTCATATACTATAAAAATAACATTGAAAATCACTGTAAAACATCAAAATATTAGGACTTACCTTACTAATCTGTCCGTTTTCTTGAAGCTATTGCACGAATTAAGATCTGCAATCACACACAAACTGCGTTGCGTAACTTCCCCTCATTAACCCGTACGATGGACTTCAGTCTCTGTACAGAGGCGGCCAGTGGAGCCAGACACAGTCTCAGCGCAACAACCGTCGATATCAGAGACTGAAGCTTTCAGTCTAATGTTCACAATGGGTGACTTCACTATTGTTGTTAGTTTTCGTAGTAAGATCACTATGTGAGACATTGTATTGTTTCAGTTGGCGTTAATGGTAATGTTGCTGATGACAGGTTCAGCCACAATTATGGCTCGTTCAGATATGATGCGGCAGAACCTCAGCATTTTATTTAAAGGGATTGGGTATCTTTGTCTCAGATTCTAAACAAAATCTTGGATTTAGCTCATGCTGCAATCATAATTATAAACCTTTAGGTCAGTCAGGAATCCCATGACTTTTACAAGCCGATCGCATGTCTGATTATCAAGATATTTTTGATTGGAATTTGAAATTTCAAAAACCGTTGGGAACAGTTTTTATAACACTACAGTCTATTGGGGAAAATGCGTATGGTAAAACCGATCACTCGAAGATTTTTACTTTTCTGAGGCACTTCATGATCATTTTGAAGCGCAA
Organism: Mesocentrotus franciscanus; assembly: GCA_037976565.1. Taxonomy (NCBI): domain Eukaryota; kingdom Metazoa; phylum Echinodermata; class Echinoidea; order Camarodonta; family Strongylocentrotidae; genus Mesocentrotus; species Mesocentrotus franciscanus. The sequence goes on along the minus strand of CP137672.1, from coordinate 13,706,831 downwards.
TTTTTTTAGGGCTTCAATATTAGACCATATCACAGACGCTGATAACACTTAGGGCCATGCATCTCAGATTTGGCATTGTTAAACAATGCCTTTAATATGACGTAAAGTGTAATACGCTTTACATTTCTGTTTTTGTCTCGCCTGCGTAGCAAAAAGCGAGACATAGGCGCCGCTTTTCCGGCGGCGGCGGCGGCGTCAACATTAAAAACTTAACCAAGGTTAAGTTTTTGAATTTTTAATATAATTTTGAAAGTATAAGTTCTTATTCAATGAAACTTGGACTAAAGGGTTATCAAGTATCCTCAATCATGTGAGGAGAATTTCAGGTCACAACGTCAAGGTCAAAGGTCATTTAAGGTCAACAAACTTAGACCATGTTGTGGTATCATCATCAAAAACTTAACCTGAGGTTAAGTTTTGGAATTTTTAATATAATTTTGAAAGTATAAGTTATTATTCAATGAAACTTGGACTAAAGGGTTATCAAGTATCCCCAATCATGTGAGGAGAATTTCAGGTCACAAAGTCAAGGTCAAAGGTCATTTCCGGTCATCAAACTCAGACTATTTTGTGGCATCACGTTAAGATCTTGAATTTTTAACGTAATTTTGAAAGTATACATTCCTATTCCATGAAACTTGAACATAAGGGTTATCAAGTATCACCAATCATGTGATTAGTCTTTTAGGTGACAAAGTCAAGGTCAAATGTCCTTTCAGGTCTGCATATTCTTAGTCAATATTCACTTCAAAATGCTGATTAGATTCAGAGGATTTCATTTTGGGGGGCCTGCTAATGGGCCACCCTGCCTATAAATAATGTCCCTACCTCAATTTTTCATCATATCGAATTGCGTAATGCAGGCGAGACCGCCGAGAACGTTTCACTTGTTTTTATAACACAGAGCTCAGTGAATACGTGCAAGTCCCCGTTGCCTTTCATTTACATTTATACAAAAAAACGTGGCGGCTCTTTTGCGGTGGCTCTTTTGCGGTGGCTTACCACGCCATATCTGAAAAAAAAATTAATATGTTTCATTTTTTATGTAAGTGGTCTAGTTGCATTGAGTTTTGTGTTTGATGGGGGTGATGATGTTAACATCGACATACTGAATTTTTAACTTTGTCACCAATCAATGGAGATGTTTATGGTTTTGAGTTCCCTCTTTGACAGTTTTGGTCTTATTTCCTTTTTTAAAATCCTCTTCAACCAGGTTATTCCATTCTTGAGAGGGCACCCTTCTGCAGACAGACTAGATGACTCGCATACAATCTTTCAGGCGATGATGGAGCGAGGCTCAGGTAAAGTACTAAATATAAGTGTGACCTTACAATGTACACTATGAAGACTGGTAAAGGAAAACTAGAAAGGTTGTCTTGCTGTACAGGTTCTAGAAATTAATATTTCACTAAAGGCTTGTTCAGATTGGTATGTTAAACCACAGCAAAAAAAAGGCAGAATGTGAAATATGGTTTTCATAGATGGGTGGTCTTTCTGTATAGATGGTTGATAAAGCAGATTTGACTGACAGCTGAAAATTTAATAAAAAATGAGAGATGATGAGCATACACGATAGAACTTTTTGCCTCCCCATATCATTATTATTTAGCGTGTAATGTTCACAACATATCAAGGAATTATGTGTGTTCGTATGCAGCACCAAATCCAACATACATACATGTACTTTGAGGACCCTTTAGATTGCTTTTAGGATATTGTTAGATGGTAGACTGGATTTTGAATAAGTGGGTAATGTGGATGCAGACAAGGTAGATAACCAATGAAAACATATCACTAATGTTACCACATTGATCACTACTATTGCCCTATGAAAACGTATCACTAATGTTACCACATTGATCACTACTATTACCCTATGAAAACGTATCACTAATGTTACCACATTGATCAAGTACTATTTACAATATTCAAATCAAGCTCAGGGTAATATTTTGCTACGATAGCTTAAAGAACATGTTATGTATTGTGACATGTAGTCAGAAGGAAGTTGTTATTTCGCAGCTAATCTTTTCATTTCATTCTCACAATATGGTTTTGATTCTATCTCTTCAATACAGCCAAGCTACAGGTATTGATACTGCTCGGCCTAGACTACCCTAACCAGCCACCTCATTTTATTCTCAATCTTCAGTGGGTAGGGCAACGCAATTCCAACAACGATCTCCACATCAGAGTAAGGACATTAATTTGAAAAACATATCTATTCACCACTTTGTAAGATCTCACAATTATGAACCCAGTGCACCATTTCCACTCCTGTATTCTGTTCCGTAAAGCGCATAGAGACATGCAATTATGCCTTTGTCTAATGCGCTATAAAAGAAACGTTTTATTAATTATCATAATAATAAAATTCCACTGTTGTATAGCGCCTTATGCATCGACGATGTCTCTAAGCGCTTTCTGGATATATTATTACCCCGGTCATCGGATTCAGCTTTGCCCTCACACAATGTACGCACATTCTCCACTTATGACCTGGAATTCTTTTTTTCAATGTCCATAAAAGTAGGTAGGGTTGATATTTACATTGCCCTGAGTATTAGAAGGAGAACCATTCATCTACAATTTGTTCAATGATTGCATTTTGATCTGGAAAGCAGACATAAGTTGGGGTTGTTGCACAAGCTGTTTTGGGGCTGTGATTTTGGCTTCACGGTGGTGATACAGCTTGGAAAGGTGTCTAAAATGTTTCTATTTTTACCAGGATATGGAGGCCGAGTTAAACATCCACTACGGTGAGCTGATCGGTAAGATGACCGTCAACCATCTGATGACGAACCAGCTCCAAAGGGTTCTCATGTGTCTGGACGTCTACCTAGAGACCCAACAGGGCGCAGGAGAGACGAACAGGCAGTAGGAGGTACAGAGGGACCAACAGAGTTTGTCATGGAGAAGATGTACACAAGAGTGACGAGGTGAGTTAGCTAGCAATCATCAATTCTGATTTGTTTGTTCGTATCAGAGGTACGGCCAACTGTTTCATTCAATAGTGAGGAGTGAGTTGCTAGTAGGGAGGAATGTGTACTTTGGGTTAAAATGCAGGTGTGTAATTTTATGCACCTTTAATTTGCATCACTTTTTACCCATATTCACAGAAACCTTTGAATAGATTTTTGAGGAGTTTATAACAATTTTGACTGCTAATTCCTCCCCTGCAAAAAAAAAGAATAGTTGAGTAATATTTAAGATTTATCCTCTTATATCTTGGCAATAAAATTTAAATTCAAAGTTTGTTTCTGCAGTACCTCGATATGTGGATGAGAAGCCGCCTGCGCTTCTTTTTGGAATTCCCAAAACAAAGTCTGATTTATAAAAGAAGAAATAAATTTTTATTGCAAAATCCTATTGGATTATCTTTAACAAAAGTACCTCAATACAAGGGTTGAAAGGTATTGTCTTGTCAAAGATCATTTCTATGGCCCGTGAGACTTTGAATACGAGGTGGCTCAAGAAAGTGTACCAAAAACACACGCACCCATGTTGTGTAGAAAAAAACATTATATGTACTTTTAGACAGGAGAAATAGTGGTTCAAATGTGATGTGTAAATTCAGTGTATGAATGGTCCCCCATCAGGGCCCAAGTACAACAGTGTTTTACTCACTGATGGGGTTACCCTGGGAAAATAAAACAAAATAAATAAATAAAATGAATGTATGTGTCTATCTGTTATAAAATGCTTATGCCCAATTAATTGATTTTTTTTTCAGGGGTAGGAATCGATCCAAGCCATTCAAGTACAACTCTCTACAGGGATACTTCATGCAACGTCTTTAACATCAAGGACAGCCAGCATTACAGTTCAGCTAGGGACTTTATTTGCTTGTAGATTATGTTGTGGCAATGTGGTGGAAATCCTTTAGTAACACAGACTGAAATCTGTCTTGAAAGCTATGCATTCAGATATACATCAGCTGATATCATTCGTTTCTTTCATTTGTCAATCTGCTTTTTAAAAATAAATTTGATCCACTCTTGCTTGCTCAGTCATTGTACAATGTTCATACAATGCTCAGATGGTTTAAAGAACAAGTCCTTACCATAAAAGCCATGTATACCCACATGTCGTGTGTCCACAAATGTTGGTTAAAGGACATGCAATATTTCATAAATCTTTTAAGACTTAATTTGGACAATATTATAAAGGACAAATATATATGATGGCGAGTGCTATTGGATGCCTATTTTATGTTAGTTCCAAAAGCAAAAATTACAACTTTGTTTTGTTTGTTTAAGCATCTGGACACACAACCCCCATCAAAATATATATACTGTACTATGTAGATGTTTATGTGGCGAGGGGCCTCTAGCCTGAAAAGTTGCTTTCACCCATTATAAATACATGTACCAAGACCAAAGTAACTTGAGCTGGAGTCTTAGGAAAATGTGTGTTGTATCAATATCAAAATTGGATCCAAGGAGTTAAAAGCAACAAAAACAACAACAACCAAATGCAAGTTCCAAATTAATGCTCCTGATTGTTTGAAGATGAAGTGTTTATCTGAGAGGCCCCAGGTCACCTGCAAACTTTAAAACTCACACACCTGTGGGTTGGTAATAATAATAATAATAATAATAGTGTATAGTATATAGTCTTGTATAGCCCTCGTGTCTGGCACATGGCCACTCCGGCACTCCATTAACTATTACCCCGGCTTCAGCATGGCTGCCATTAGAGCACTCAAGCATTTTAAGTTCCCAACTCCTGCCAGCTACCCATTTATCCATAACCATGTTGTGTTGTTGAACTAGTGCAGGTAGACAGTTTATCCAAAATGTACCCATACATGTAGCTTACCATGCCCAGTGCCAGCCAATAATCCCCACTTCACCCTTTTAATTGTATTGTATCCCCTCCCCCCCCCCAAAAAGGGAAACGTTTCCAAAATTGCCCATTGAACTCATAAAAGAAGTGTAAGGACAAATGACCAATGCATACCAAACACTATTCAATAGTCATGTATGTAACACTCTGCACTATTCAATACCCAATTAGCAAAAACTGTTTCTTTACAATTGTGAAGATCTTTGGTTTCTTCAGTAGTTAAAAAATACATATTTCCATATGTATACGGTACCCTGAATAAGTTGATACTGAAACCACATTTTTCGTTTTGTATATTGCAAATTTTTCAAGCAAAATTTAGACTTGAGGCTTTTAATTTCGATGATGTAAAGTTAAAAAAATTACTCTTGATCGGTACCAAAACTCACCTTTTTTTTAAAATGAGTTTTTTAAAACAATGCAGTTAAATCTTTATTAATTCAGACAACAGTCCACAGAAGTACACAAATCATAATGTAATGTTTTATTTTCATTTTATTGAAAATTGTTTTGTACAAAGGTATACCTGTATATTCACATTTTGTAAACATCATGTCATGTATATACATACAAGTCTAGAAGGGTTTAATAATAAAGTAAAACCTGAATGAAATCTTTAAATAATGCATTGCTTTATTTTGTTGCAAATTATGATTTATAGACTTCATGAAAGAGAATGCATTCCCCCAGAGAGTGTGTGCAATATGATTAGCTTGATGCAATATATCTATTATTGTAGAATAGAATACTCAATTGAAACTTGAAAGTATTACAATTGCAATTAGGAAATTTACTGCTGGTGCTCATTTATAAATATAAATCACATCATCTATTGAGTTAGATTTTGTAATGGATGGAAAAGGCGAGTGGGGGATGTTTTGGTAGTTTAAACAAATGCTCTTTCAGATACGAAGAGGCAAAACCGCAGTGGTTTAAAAAAACAACATGAAAATGAATGGCCACTGCTCTCAAGAAAGGTCTTGTGCGTATTCACTGAGCTCTGTGTTAAAACATACAGAGATGTCAAGCGTATTACACTTAAAGTCATTAATAATTTAAAAAAACAAAGTGAAGAAGAAAAAAATCAGCCAGTTTACAAACGTTACTATTGCTCCTCCCAGAAATATTTTAATTTTTCAAATTTTAGATCTCTGTAGATGAAATTCATTCTGTGTATATTGTATAATGGTTGTTGCCGTGTTGGGTGTACTTTGTGCATGCTTACGGGTTGTCAATTGCAACTTTTGGTTAGGCATTACACGACATGTGTGCAAAGAATTTTTGACATTGAATAAAGTGACAGAGTGAAATTATGTTGATGAGGTGTTGAGAATAGCCAAAGAAAAGAGAGGCGAAAATTGCAAGGAGAGAGAGAGACAGGGAGAGAAGAAAGAGAGAGGGAGGGGAAGAGAAAAGAAGAGAGGGGGAGAGAAAAGAAGAGAGAGGGAGAGAGAGGAAGGAGAGGGAGAGAAAGAGAGAGAGAGAGGGGGGAAGAATCTAGAGCGGTATCCTGGAACTATGTCATATTATATTTTAGAAGTAAACATTTCAATTGTTAAACCACATTTCATTATGAAAAGCCATTGGTAAGTTACTGGATAGGTGGCTGGTTACGCACATTGCTCAAGAAGGCAATTGTGCAAATCCCAACAAGACGGACTTTAAATGTATTATTGAAATCCCTCCACATTTACAAAAACTGAATTTTTTCTTCTTCAGAATACCACACCTAGATTTTAATCGAAAAATTAATCAATCGATAATACAAAAAAGTAAACCTCATATTAAAGAATTTCCATTTCTGTTAACCATGATTGGTAATCGGCTTACCATTCAGTCACTATGTTGAACACATGTAGCTGTTCTCACTGCCTCTTTCAATAATTCTAAAACCAAAATAATAAATAACCCTAAGCATAAACTTGTATAAAAATTCTTCCTGATACGGCTTTTCCGTGATGCATGTTGGAAGAGCCATCAGTTGTATTAATTCCATTCAATTTACATTCAAAATTTGGTAAGAACACTGCAAGGACACATTTAATTGCCTTTCTCTTTTATTCTAAAAATGTTTTCCAGAAACGTCAAGGTTTTGTTCTGTAATGTCCACACTCTAGCACCGTTCAGGCTCCCAAGACTGGGTGGACCATGTTTTGTGTTCAGTATCTATTGCTGAGGCAGTAAGAACAGGCCCTTCAAAATAGACCACATTCATATTTACAATATAGTACATCATAAACACGCCTATTAAAATGATTTGTATACAGTGATTGGGTTATGTAGAACGTTTCCTGATCTTGTATTTGCCTTTCTGCATCTGAGTGACGTAAATCCTCATCTTCTGATTGTCAAGAGTCTTCTTCACCCAGATCTGTTGAGAAATTAAAAGGAGATTGTATTTTAAACCTTAATATGAATTTCAAATAATCTATAAAATCACTTCTTTGCTTTGAAGCAATTATTATATTCCATTATATATGAAATATCATAAGAATATTCTAATTGGACCGCCAATCTAATTTCAACATAATAGGATTTATTATTATAATTATTTATACTCATTTCTGTTGAGAAATTAAAGGGATATTGTATTTAAAACCTTACAAATTTGAAATAATGTCTAAAATAGTTAAATTAGTTCTTTGTTTTGAAGCAATCATTACATTCCATTGTATATGAAGGAAGAATATTCTGCTAATTGGACCATAAGTCTTAAGTGTAATTTAAATGCAGTTATTTGCATGATTTCTCGAGATTTTTACCCCAAGAACTAAAGAAAAAAAAAATCAGTTATCATGAGTTGCCTTTTCACATAAATCATCCAAGTCAAACCATATATGTTTTCCACTTGTAAGAGATAGTCTGAGATACTGGTATCACATACATTCCTTTAGACCCTCTACCATAGCGTTTCACGTCACTGCACCTTGTCAGAAAGGTCAAAGGTCATGCATCCAATGGCGGACCTTTAAACACGGGTTTATCTTTCCATTTCATGTAAAACTAGATGGAACTTCAACTGCGCGCAGTCGAAAAATGCCTCCGCCATAGAGCAATTTTACAAACCAAAATGGAAGCAATTTTTAAAATTCAAGTTTGATTGTAATCCATCTGTTGGTTCTAATGATAACACGATCACGAGCTATTTTAGGATACAAAATGAGCCCTGTGACCTTTGACCTCGTGACCCCAATTCTAATCTGTTCATTGACTCTGCAAGATACATACATGACCCAAGTTTGGCGGTTATCCATCAATCGATTCTTGAAATAACGTGATCACAAGCTATTTTGCATACATAACGAGCCCTGTGACCTTTGACCTCGTGACCCCAAAATCTGATCAGTTCATTAGCTCTGCAAGATACATACATGACCCAAATTTGGCGGTAATCCATCAATCGGTTCTTGAGATAACGCGATCACGAGCTATTTTTGCATACATAATGAGCCCTGTGACCTTTGACCTTGTGACCCCAAAATCTAATCAGTTTATTGGCTCTGCAAGATACATACAGGACCCAAGTTTGGCGGTAATCCATCAATCGGTTGAGATAACGCGATCACGAGCTATTTTTGCATACATAATGGACCCTGTGACCTTTGACCTCGTGACCCCAAAATCTAATCAGTTCATTAGCTCTGCAAGATACATACATGACCTGAGTTTGGCGGTAATCCATCAATTGGTTCTTGAGATAACGCGATCACGAGAACGGGACGACGCACAGACGACGCACGCACGCACGTATGTACGCACGGACTGACAACCAGAAAACATAATTCCCGGCTACTTTGTAGCGGAGGCATAAAAAGTAACCATGTATTGCCATTATAAAGAATTAAAGCTCGTTTTCATTTGATTTTTTTAAAGAATGACATGCGCTGCATATGAAATTCAATTGTCAGTGCCTTTGCTTTTTCTCATGAACTGTGTACCCATAAGACATTGAGTGATTTCAAGTACGGTGTTCGGTGTTGGTGTTGGTGTTGAGAGCATGGAAAGGCTGCTAAACCGAGCTCCAACACCGACGGTCAGTTTAGAAGGACGATACCGATCGCGTTATCGATAGCTCAACACCAGCCTCAACACCGAGTGACGCCATACTCTACAGGCGAAAAGTCTTGCAATAAAAGCATAATCCTTTCAGAAATTCCATTAAAATTACATCATATCGAATATCAAATGTAAAGTCATATTAAACGAGCTGAAGACATGGAATTTCACAAGTTGACCTCTGTGACCCTTGACCTACATGCTCCAAAATCTAAACAGATCGCTATGGTGATACATGGAATTTCACTGACCTCTGTGACCCTTTAAGCTCCAAAATCTGAATGGTGATACAACTATCTCCAGTGGTTCTTGAGTTTGAAGTTTAAATCTCCAGTGGTTCTTGAGATATTATGATAACAATCTCAATGTATGGAATTTCATAAGTTGACCTCTGTGACCCTTGACCTTTGGCCTATGTGCTCCAAAATCTAATCAGATCGTCTTCCCATGGTGATACATACTATCCTTAAGTTTGAAGTTTTTACATCTCCAGTGGTTCTTGAGATATCATGATAACAATCTCAATGTATGGAATTTCATAAGTTGACCTCTATGACCCTTGACCTTTGACCTACGTGCTCCAAAATATAATCAGATTGTTTTCCTATAGTGATACACACTATCACTAAGTTTGAAGTTTAAATCTCCAGTGGTTCTTGAGATATCATGATAACAATCTCAATGTATGGAATTTCATAAGTTGACCTCTCTGACCCTTGACCTTTGACATACGTGCTCCAAAATCTAATCAGATCGTCTTCCTATGGTGATACATACTATCCTTAAGTTTGAAGTTTAAATCTCAAATGGTTCTTGAGATATCGCGCTAACAAACTCAATACAAGGAATTTCATAAGTTGACCTCTGTGACCTGTGACCTTTGACCTACGTACTCCAAAATCTAATCAGATCGTCTTCCTATGGTGATAAATACTATTCCCGAGTCTTAAGTTTAAATCTTAAATGGTTCTTGAGATATTGTGATAACGGTCAAACGGGACGGACGACGGACGGACGGACGCACGGACGCACGGACGCACGGACGGACAACCCAAAAACATGATGCCTCCGGCACCACCTTCGGTGGCGGAGGCATAAAAATGAGAAGCAAAAAAGCCACTTTACCTCAATCTGCCCAATGGAGGTCACAATTGCGCTGACTTTGCCCATGTCCTTAGACTCCACATAGACATTCTGGCCTCGATGGAACCACCGCTCGTAGAACAGTTTCCCATCCTCGATCCTGACGTTGTACTTGTGGTTGCTACTGCTTCCTGTGGAGTGGCTGCCACTGGAGGTAGTGGTGGTGTTGGTGCTGCCAGTGGCAGTGGTAGTGCTGCCGGTGGTGGTACTACCGGTAGCATTGCTGGTGGCTCCGCTGCTGCTGTTATGGTTGTGATTGCTGTGGTTGGAATGGGATTTCATACCAGTCTTTGGTTTCCAAGCTAAAGAGAAATAATTACAGGTAAATTGAATTGGGATAGTTATGTAAATATAACACAACATAAAACTCACAATCTGGCACTGTTTATCAAGGATTGAATAAAAAAACACATGCACATGATAATGAAATCGACAGGATAAAAATGCAATATGATAAACAACAGTAATATACTGCATGGTTTCATGACAAACAGGGCACATACAATGAACATAATAATCATGTGTATACATTCCCAAATATAAGCAATGTTATTGACAAAAAGTAGTCGGGTGTAAATTCCATTTTGTTGCAATATTGACTGATTTAGAATAGAGGTATGAACAGAAAAAAAGGTGTTTCTGCATAGTTTCTACCAGAGTACCAGTATCCATTTCTACCATATTTATCTTTGAACTGGCAAAGTAGAGAGAATTAAAATGCTAATTTACAAATTAGCTTTCCTCCAATCATATATATCATTTATTTTAATATGTAATGTAATGTGTCGAAAATATGAGAGATAAAGGAAACAAGTGTCACCCATTAGCAAAGAAAGAGCTCATTCATTCATGCAGTGTGAGAATTGACAGACATTGGGTTAGTAGTACAATTGTTAATTAGTATCAATCATTCATATGCATACCATATTGAGAGGGTACAGAATAAGCTGAAATTCAAACGACTGGGTTACAACGAATGACACACAAAGTCCTACATTTGCAGGCACAAGAGCACACCACCAGAGATGGAAAAATTGTCAAATATGATAGCTTCTAACCTAGCACAAAACTGATCTAAAGCTCAAAACAAATATATGGAGGAAAACCTCTCTTTAAATACTTATAACAGAAAACTTTCAAAATTTTCAATAAGTTTCAGAACATTGTTCCTACATTTAAAGTAATACAGAATACTGATAAAGCTTTCAATGTCACAGATTTTCTAACAGTCATTGGATACATTGCTCAAATCTTAATCCTCCTCTCTGGAAACAGCCATGCATTTCATCAAATACTTTTGTATTATTCACTCACTATCATACTTTGTATTAGTATTATGCATCACTACCATCCATACATATTTATTCCATGCAATCAATCCTTTTAAAATTTATGCTTTTCAAACACCAATATGTTTTGACGATTTGTTGTAAATCAAAATGTCTCTGAAACTACACCCTCCTAAAGCTTACTATTTAATCAGAAAATATCTCCACTGGCTTTGCATGGATGTATGTCTCTACATGTGAGGCCAAACTCATTAATGACTGTATACAAACATTCCTTTCATGCTTCAAACAACATGTAACCATGGTGACATAAGGGTTATAAGAAGGCGGGCCAAGAACTTACAAGCTTTAGGTTTCCAGGACGATGACTTCTCAGCTGACTTCCGCATGGACCCTGCCAAGATAAAGGGCACTTACCAGGGTAGTTTTTGTCTTTCTTCTATTTTACATTTCCCTCAGGAATATTTTCCCATCAAAATATCATGCCCAACTCCACTGCTACATGTATGCCTCAGTTATCAATATCAATATCTCAAATTTCCCTGAAAGACCAGAACAAAATCCAGTAAATTGCCCTTAAACTACTTCTGCAAATATGAGGGAAAAATATGAGTAAATGAAAGGAAAATGGAAGTAAAAAGGAAATTGTAGTGCACCAAATCTGCGAGTTGTAATATCGTCTGCTGAGCAATAGGAGAGTGTGAACTCATCACAAACAGATGAAAACTTAATGTTCTTCTGGCCCTCAATAGGCAATATACAAATTTGTGATGTGCACTACACTTTAGTCATTCCATTTAACTGCTGTGAATTTTGGAGGCAGTTTACTGCTTTATGAACAAAGCTTAAAAGGAACACAAGAGCTGCATTTTTAAACAGGGAATTTCCCAATGTAGCATTTATACCTCCCCTCTCAAAATAACCTAGCTCCCTTTGAACGGCTTATAAATCTTACAGCCCTGTCAAATTACCTGTACCGTATTTTGTTAATCAACCACCCCCATATCCCATTAGAACAAATGCACACCCATTAATACAATATTGTAAAGATGAGGAATAGCAGTGAACAGGGTGAAGAGTATAATAGCTCACTCACTTGCTGAAAGCTTCATAAATAGGCAAACAATGAAAATGAGAGCACACACTCTGGAAGGCTCATAAGATGAGACGAGATACATCACTTTTAAATGTCTGTTATGTTGCCACACCACCAGTGCATAATGTTTTTTTTTTAATTCTCATAGAATTGAAAATGCAAGGTCAAGTGGAAAATACACAGATTGTGTAATGTATTTCTTTCAAGTACCGGTAATATCAATTACTGACGTTTATTGAATCATATCTCCCATCCCTTCATCTGATTTCCCAAAGTGGTTAGTTGATTTGAAAGACACGCACACAGCTTTGGATAATGATTTATAAGTTGTATATGCCATGTAATACAAGTACACCCTTTACCATGTACATGCAGTTTACACAATAAATAAAAGTCACCAAGCAACTGGTTTGTATACATACCTGATTTCTTTGTGGTCCCACTCTTGTTCTGTATAAAATGGAAGAAACAGCACAGAAATGGTTGAATTCCATACCTATCATTTACATTCAATACAGTCATTCTGTGGTCCTATGCCTGAAATATTTATGAACAATAAATATACTCTCAATGTAGTCTGTATAACCTGTTCTGAAACAATACTGCCGTTTATGACTTACCACAACTACAAGTCTCACTTCATTAGTCCCATATACATCTTTCTGTGCACAGTGCTTGTAACTTTACCAAGACTGGGCCAAATTTCTTATCATTTTGATGATTCCAGAACCTTGCAGTACACACCAATACTTATATGCTAGATGATCAACCTTTTCTGATAGATTCCACAACGTTTCTTTCACAATGCAATCGCATGACCAGAACTGGTCTTTGTCTTTAACCCTATCTAGCCCGGGGGGTTTACCCCCCCCTCGACATTTTTTTAACGCAAAAAAATCTTGCGCTGAAATTTTGTGACTTTTTTCTTTCGAGTCTTGGGCATCTTTTGAAAGAATTTTTTCGAAAATCAGACCTACCGTTACAAAGTCACATGACCTTTTGTCTTTGCATATCAGCCCGAAAATCGCTAAATTTCGTGATTTGTGTACAAAACATATGGAAATCTCATTTTTCAAATAAAGAGATAAAACATTGGTTATTTGGTCTTGTTTATAGTTTAGGTGTTTATTTTGGGGTCAAAATAGTTGAATTATAGTTAGAAATGAAATAAAACAACAAAAACAATAAAATACATAAGTTAAAAAACAAAACAAAGAAATACATAAGAAATTATCAAAACAATAGATAACATATGGAATAACCTGGCTCTTCCAATTTTTTTTGCTGTATTATTATCCCAAATGGTCTAAAGAATATATGTAGTGAAAACTAATGTTTAAATATGAAGAATATATGATTTATGGGTAAAAATGTGAATGTTATTACCTTATTTGCATAAATTACCATAAATATGCAAATGAGTGAATTTTTCAAAAACATTGAAATTACCATAGTACTCTATACACTTCACTTGACATGCATGCAAATTTTCGCGGCGACCGAATGTTTCACGGCCGAGATCATAGGGGGAGGGGGGCCTTAGAAATTTTGGGCATCCATATGTCCCAGGTGTATGTTAGTGCCAAGCCCTGCATACAATGTGTTCTGTTTTTTTTGGGGGGTTAAATTCTTCAAAAGAACATGAAAGGAAATATATGAAAGGATTTATAAAAGGACATTTTCTTTGTTGACAGTATAACGTACCTTTGTGAGGGCCTTGATATCTGCTGCAATCTCCTCCTCATTTAAAGTATAGCAGAATGAACGTACATGGCAGTCAAGGAGAAACATAAATATTCATTTGAAATGTATTATAGATGTATCAAAATACCAATAGCTTTCCAGTATCATTTGGAATGTAAACAAATGTTTGAGGCTTCTGTGAAGGTGGCAAATGAATTGATACTTTAGTAATAAAAGACTTAAATTTCAAATGCATCAATACAATTTATCAATGACATGAATGGTACCCTGTGGTACCAACTAAGAAATCTGCCATTTGTTTTTGTTTTTCAGACCTTCTTGCTTTATAGAGCCTTAAATAGTGGATGCAAAATGGCACCCCACAACTATATTCAGTCTATCTCTATCTCTTTCTCTCTCTCTCTCTCTCTCTCTCTTTGTACAAGTAGATGAGATAATGCCCTTCTGGCTCTCAACAGATGAAAGCAGTCTCAAAAGGATATCAGGAGTTGGTTTCCTTCTCTTTTCTGGTAGAGGAATAGGGTCGTTAGGTCTCCGCCGTAGTTTCCTCGTGATCACTGGCTTGATCTCCATTGAATCTGGTTTGAAAAAAAAGAAGGAAAAATCAGAATTGTCATGAATTTCTAGATAGATCACTCAAATAGTTTTTAAAAAACAGCCTTTAAACTATAGTGGTCAGTAGCATTGGCAAATTCGTTGCTAAATCTTACTTAACCTCTATCATCTTCTTCTTTCATATAATTTTTAACAGCTAGAATAACAAATCAAGATTGGAGAGCCTAAGCTGAATCAGGCCATTACATACAACATTTAAACAAAAATGTTTTCTTACTTGTAACTATGATCTGAAAATAACTCAACAAATCTATGTATTTTATTTAACTTCCCAATCTTACTATGCAGGCACTTTGGTAAATCATTCAAATTGACATAAGATAGGATAATCTATATTTACTAAGCATTTTTTCCTCATTAGCCTGTAGTTCACTGGAAAGTGGAAACTACAAAATGTTATAAAATGAAAAGACATAACTTTATAATTCAGCCACCTTCTTTAAAGTCTGTTTGCCAGATATATTGGCACTTAATACAATAAAAGATTCTGTTCTCAAAGTCATGTCTATTTTCATAAGGTCAAGATTAATATCTGATCGTGGAAACAACCATAAAATCTGTGATTTCTGCCAGAGAAACAAAAATGTAAATAGGGTCATGGTGGTGATTCGAGTGACCAAAGTGTCCAGTTATTGTGTGAAAAGAAAAAGCAGAACAACCGTTTTTTCATTATATACCTACGACAGAAATTAAAAAGGAAGGAAAAGGGTAAGATTTGGACATACCTCCTGTCAGCTCCATAGACTGATGTTCAATCTCTATCATCCTCCTTCTATCATCCAGATCTAATAACAACGTCTCCATGAGATCCACCTTCTTCACCTACAACAAAGAGACATAGTAAGAGAGATTAGTAGACAGATGGATAGATCAAACAAACTACAGAGTGCAATGGCATGTAATTATTGGAATGGGACAACTGATAGATATATATGAATAGGCCACTGATAGAAACAGAAAAGGGTAGATACATGTAAGTTAGAAGATAATTGGATATATGCATTAAAAAGTGAGAAGTAAATTGCGATGAAAATGAATGATGTTGCCATGTCCAAATTGAATACCAAGGAAAATTGAAAGAGAATGAGAAGAAGAAGAAGAAGAAGAAGAAGAAGAAGAAGAAGAAGAAGAAGACAGGCACGGGGCTACACTACAATTATCGGTGCGAAAGCTTTCGTCCTTGAAGCCTAATTTGCATAAAGTAAACAACTTGTTTACGCTAAACCGCTACGAAAGAGTCTCAGCTAAACTGTAAAATCTAGCTTTAGAAACCACCAAACGAAATGATTAAAATGTCAAATTGAAGAAGAAGAGTTTTCTAACTCATAAATATTGCAGTTAGTTGTCAAATTCTGTTTTTATAAGGAAAACTGTGCGAAACGAAGCGCCATTTTTTGAGATTTTTTCCTGAAAATATTGCAGTATTTTTCATATTTTCCGTCATTGCCCAAGATCGAGACTGTCTGATATGATAAATCAAAGTATATTAAAGCTCTCCTCCGAATATCTTTTCATGATTTTATGTCCCACGGTTATGTCTGGAAAAATCGAAGGCAATGTCATCAACGAACCCAGGGCAAAACGTTCGCGGAAGCGTAGGACTAGTCCCATGTATAAGGGTTCGTGCTGTGAATTGTAGTCACACGTACCGTAGATACGTGCAGGATTGACTCGGTGTGTGTGTATGAATCTCATGAACGAAGCATCGACGGTTTGGTCTTTGTAATGATGTGAGTAAAACATGCTGATGTGTGGTCCAAATTTAGCAAAACAATGACTTATAAATAAATAAGTACCTGTACAAGCTGTGAAAATATGGTGGAGTTCTTTGCTGTAATTGTAACTTTACTAGATTCAGCTCAGTAGCCATTCAGTAGCCTGGCAGTAGCCACAGCGTAAATACAGCTGATCGATGACGTATTTTCCATATATGGTATGCACCGTATGCAGGCATGGCCGGTGAAGCAAACAGCGCATGCGTACACCTCCGATATAGTTGTAGTTTCCAGTCTTTTCATGAATCTTCCCTAGTTTTGAAAGCAGTTTTACACAAAACTACTAACTGCCCAAACACGAAACTTCGCTGAGAGTGAGACTGGAGTTTAAAGTCTAGTATAATGTGAATTGTTTGCATATTCATATTGTCCCGGACTTATGTCTGGAAAAAACGAAGCCCCTTTTCACAGACCTCTGAAACTGAAAAGTACCTATATCTTTATTAATACCTAACAGTTTTGAACGAAAATTTATTTGAAGAATAATATTATCATTATGTTGGTGCTGTAAAAATTCACGATCTTTGGTGGTAAAAAAGGAGATACGCGAAAATGCATTTTGGACAAATTTTGCTCCTCTCTGCAAACGGGGCTTCGATAGCCGTTACGAATTCAAAAGCTTTTACGACTTTTCGGGGTTTTAATTGTACCCCGGCCCCGCGCCTGAAGAAGAAGAAGGAGAAGGAGAAGGAGAAGGAGAAGGAGAAGGAGAAGGAGAAGGAGAAGGAGAAGGAGAAGGAGAAGGAGAAGGAGAAGGAGAAGGAGAAGGAGAAGGAGAAGGAGAAGGAGAAGGAGAAGGAGAAGGAGAAGGAGAAGGAGAAGGAGAAGGAGAAGGAGAAGGAGAAGGAGAAGGAGAAGGAGAAGGAGAAGGAGAAGGAGAAGGAGAAGGAGAAGGAGAAGGAGAAGGAGAAGGAGAAGGAGAAGAAGAAGAAGAAGAAAAGTAGGAGGAGGAGGAAAGAAATAATAATGTAAGTTGTCAGCCAGTTGGCTGAAGATCTAAAGCGTGACTGAAACCTGTCCAATTTGAATGCTACAAAGACTACCAGTAATACATTTCCTGAAATCTGGTATCCCTGACAAAACATACCCTCACAGATTCCAGTCAAAAAATGTAACTTACCTCAAAATCTTTGCCAGCATTCTTCTGATCTTTCAGATATTCTCTTTCCACAAGCTCCATCTAAAACAAATCATGCAACAACAAATCAATGTTCAAGATTCACTTTTCACTTTTAAATTCTATTTTATTTTCCTTTTGACTGATAGTTGTTGACATGCATCAATGTCATAGTGCACCAATGTCCTTTAGCAAGACATGAAGCTACATTTGCCACTCTGTACAGTGTGTACACAGGTACATGTAAATAGGTCATGGGTAGGAAAAAAATTCCTGGAATGCTTAGGCACCTTTTCATGGCAGTTCGGCTCAAGCTAAAAATATGGTACTTTCCGTAAAGTACTGTATATTTGTATAGTAGCTAGCTGCAGAATATAATTAGACATACATGTATTATCAAATTCGTCTCTTACTATAAAAAAAATTAGTTATAATTTGATCAAGTCATTTGACTTTAGAAGTTGACTCATTAATCCGTACAATACCAATTTAAAAAAAATGAATTTGCTTTCTATTTAGAATGGGTGTTGGAAAAACTGCAGCAGAATGTACTGTGTTTAATGCCCCAAAACAATGTGCATAGGAAAATGAATTACCGGCCATCAATAACTCTTTAATCAGTATCTTTTTAGTCACATCTTGCATTTTGCAATTGTTAAGATATTTGTTGTGTGTGTTGTTCTTCCCTACTGTGTTTTGACAATGAAACAAAAAATACAACAACCTGGCTTCTCATTTAAAAAAAATATCACAGCAAGTTTCCATCAATACTTTTGTTTTTAAACAAAAAGTAATTAGTTTTTACAAGATAAGATATATCCTAACTTGCACTGACATATGAATGATAAATTACATATTCCCATGCATTAGTAACTTAAATGTCGGGGCTATTGTAGCATACCTCTACTTGCTTAGCAATCTCTGCCATGCGTAAGCGCTTTGAATTGTTGCTCCATCTTCTTGAGTTTTCGGTTGAGTTCAGGGTGCGTGCCATCCATCACTTGCTGAAGCTGCTTCTTCAGTGTTGCCAATTTCTCTTTGTAAATCCTGTTGATGGTCAATTCAAACAAAAAATAGGGTGTAAACAAACATTTTATCAAAAAGATCATTGATTCTTTGAAGGAAATGACTACAACACTGAATGAATAATAATAATGTAATAAATAATATTATAATATAAAACATTATATATAATATTATAATAATAATAATTAATAACCTGTATGTATTCTTTCACAGATTACTCTTCATGTCTTTGCTATTAGAAGCCAATATTACAATTCTGGAACTGGAATCTTCATCATTAAAGAAATGTGATCACATATTAAAATAATACCATTCACATCTGGGCCCTGTTTCATAAAACTTGTTATAACCTACTGAAATCCTCATATTTGATTGGCTTTAAGCAGATTTGTCATAGATCAGTGGCAGTTCCTATTGATAACAAGTATTATGAAATGGGACCCTGTTGAACAAAGATAATGAAGAAAAGTTCAACTTACATCTCTTTCATCTCTGTGTACTCCTCTTCAAGTTTAGCTGCATCCGTTTCACTGGCATCCTCCGTATCTAAAAATAGTGCAAATTAATATTTCACATGAAGTTAGTTAAATTTAAAGTGAACTTAATTTACTCAAAGGATGATGCATTTAGAGTAGCACGTAACTCAAAGTGCACTAATCATCTACAAACTTAAATGTTAATTATTTTATAGCTAGAATGTATTAAATAAACCTTACAAAAAAAAGTTACTTCGCATTCAGATTTCAGACTATGGTTTAATTGAGTATGAAGAATATAAAAGAAAATATAAAACCCTGCCTGTATTCAACTGTATACAAGTGCATACACTAGTGACTAGTCTACCCACAAGTCATTTCAAGGTTTAATGTGAGTGTATTTAAACTTGCAGTTGAAGTAATACAACTACTAGGAGGTCAATAAAAAAAATATATAAAAAGTATATCTACATGGTAGGCCTAAAATAAAGGGCAACATATCTTTTGATGATTGGTACTGTACACTTTATTTAACTAAGTGTTAATATTATATGGAATATATGCAGTACAGACAATATGAAATCTCTTTTGGCCCTTTTGGGGGATCATTGATGGACTTACAGGAAAGCTAAACATGGGTTTATAAAATCACATGTATGTGTACATCCTATTCTTTGTGGGAAATGTATTGTAAGCATCAATTTGTTTAGACCGAAAGCTTCAGTCTCTGATATCGACGGTTGTTCCGCTGAGATTAGATCCGGCTCCTCTGGCCGCCTGTGTACATCGGCTGAAGTACGTTGTATGGGGTAGTGTGTGGAAGGAATGGTTCGATTCCGCCGGACCGAGATGAATGAGATATGCAACAAGATTTTTCACTCTTCATATATCCACTTTGGCTGCAATATTACACTGAATCTTATTAAAAATTAAAAATAACATGAAAATATCTACTTTGACTTACGATAGCTTGCTCATTTAGATCCTATATAAATTCATGATTAATCCGAGAAAGTCTTGTTGTCAACATGATTTGTTGTCATGCCATCTTGATTTGAGTTGATGAATATTCATTTTTTCTTTTCGAACGTCCAATAGCCACGTACGAGTCATCGCTGTAATCCAGCTAACAGTGGAAGTTACAAACTGATTCAGCCGAGGACGCAGGTTCGAAACTGAGTCACGTCTTTCGAATGGTGACGTTAAAGGTCGGTCCCCAGACGTAAATAATCATATCTGATTGATACACGTTTGTAAAAACCCAATCACACACACATAGATTATCAGTTCGAATGCATGAACGTACCGCTTCACTGGGTCTGAGATAAAAATTAGATAACTCGTATAAAGTAAGTTCGGAAATTTCGCCTTTAGAAATAGGTGATAAAAACTTTAATAACTGTACATAGGAGAAAAATATACATATTTTTTAAAATCTGATTTATAAATCAGAAAATTAGATTTAAAGATACTATGTCCCTTTTGCAGCCAACGTCAAATTCTGTAGAACTTTGCAGGAATTATGAATATGTCATGTATGTCCTATCTGTGAAATCTAAACGTTAGCAGTGTCCTAATATTCAAATTATGCAAGGAAACCCGTTTACTTGCTAGACTTCACTGTCAGACACTATTGAGTGACTGACTGGCTTTTTTCATCTTTGGTATTAACATACATAAAATGAGCTGTAAAGGGTACATGAGCATTTGTCTACATCAATAACCCACTGTCCCACTTCTTGTAATGGCCAAAATTAAACTGATTGAATCTTTGCGCAGCATAACACGTACGACCATTCGGTACAATGGTCTGAAAAATCAGACTATTACTTACCGGCTCTATAGCTCCTAAGTCGATTCGACAACTAATAGTCGTTATTTTCCCACTTAAAGGTACTATTAGTCAGGTCCCTTAACAAAATTTTGGGGACACAATTTACAAAAGCGCAATTTTTTGCATGCGATTCATTTGTATCGAAAGCATTAATTTTGGATAGGGTGCCACGAAATCGGTGAATGGCACCCTATTTAAAAATGCTAATTTATGCAAATTTTATGCAAAAACATAAAATCAACCGTATTTCATGAAATATATAACCCTGCATCCTAATTTCTTCGTATCCATGTGACTTTGGTAATTTACACGCAATGCTGTGTAAATCAATACATAAAGTACACTTTCATTCCTTTTTATGCTAATTATGCTAATTTATTCATATTTATATATAAAATTTACTTATATCAATATCTTTATCGTAAACCACATTTTCCATGATATATCATAGAAAGTAAATTCACAATTCCTTTTTCTAATGGCATGTATGTTATATCCAGGTAAATTAGGGTAATTTTAATGAAATTAATTTCCTCATTAACATGCTAATTTATGCATATTTGTAAATATAATGCTTTTGAGAAGATAAATGAAGAAATCTATGTAGTTTAGTCAGTTTAGATGTAATTCCCTGTTATATCCTACTTTGTGAAATGTTTCAGTATATTTATGCTAATTTAGGCAAATCTGAGGATATGTCATTTTATGTGTGTTAGTACATGGCAGCTATTTTTCAAACAAATCATTTCGCATATACTCTATTGTTGATTTACCTGGATCTCCAACTGAAGAAAGATGACAAACCTTTAGGAAATCTACTTGTCACATTTACAGTTACAGAGCTCGGTGCATCTCCACCCAGCCTTCTTGCAATGACATTTACCACTGCAGCCGGTTGAACTCTTACAGTTGCACTTCACCAATTCACTGCATGCTTTGAAAGCTGCAGGCAGTGTACTCCAGACTGGAATCCAGCATTCAATGTCTTTATCTAATGTCCAGCCCCATGCTTCTGGACTTGGTTGATTCTGCTCACTTTGATGACTAGTGGTCCAGATGCTGGCCTGAAATACAAACCGCTTCAAGTGTTGCAGTAAGGCATGCTGTGTCGGATGGATTTTGTCCATTGCCCTGGCTTTGTGACAGAACATGTCCTTGCAGGCACTTTCACAGAAGTCAACTGGCTTGTTTTGTCATAGAGAACAACGGTGAAACGTTTAATCAGTTTGAATTTGTCGTTCTCGAAGTCCAACTGAGTGAAGGGATGTTGTGCCAAGTAGTTGAATGTCTCTGTTACCTCAGGAAAACATTTCCAGGCTTGCTGTGCGAGTCGTTTACCTTTGCCACAGAATGCAGACACTGTATGACATCCTGTGAAGCTGTGGAACATCGGTAAAGCCAACGATCTTTCTTTTCCTAGAGCATGGAAAATTGCATTGATGTGGTACTGAGTAAAGCTTTTCCTGTGCCGAAAGCTACCCATACATCTGCGGTGGGACATACAGAGCATAATGACGACATCTGTGTCAACAGTCCGACCAATCAAGTCGTTGAGCCGTTCTCCAAAGCATCTTTCAGGTGAACAAGTATTCTGGTATCCGCTTCCTCGTGATTGCATGTTGGCATAGTATGATCTGTTCCCTTGAAAGAACTCTGGCACTAGAAGTTATGAAGACCTCTTTATCAGGTGGAAAATCTGTGGCGGCTACTCTATCTGGGAGAAATTCAAAGAGTTCTTCCTTATTCTTGGGGTCTCTAAGAAAATCTTTCCAGTTTACTGGGATCTTGGTTTGAGCAGAGACTCTCCTTCTTGTCCCTTTACCTCATTTGTCCCTGGTAGACCCTTTGATGCTCCTTGGAAGATATGTGTCCCAAACAATATCAACTCGTTTGCTATCTTTCAAAAGCTTCCTGATGTGTGAAACAAACACATGCATGGTCAGCATATTCAGTGAATGTTTTCACATTGACCGTTGGGAGAAAGTGAACTATGGCAGCACCATCAAGGACTTTCACATCAAATGAACTTGGGAGGTTCTGTTGAAGTGTCTTGCTCAAAGCAATTCAGAAGATCAATTTAGTTTCCCAAGAACAGTTTTCCCCTGTCAGATAGAGTAGGGCAGTATAGGTGGTTCTCATGTCGGAAAAAGCTTTCCATATTAGCCCCTTTGTGATGCACAACAATGTAATTTTAGAGAATAGGGACACGTAAGATTTGAGCAAAGAGATCTGATCCTTCTGTTTCTGCCTTCTCTTGGTTGCAGGTGACCTGAATAGTTTTAGTGCATTTCTCTGCATTGGCTCAAGTTGCTCCACTATGACTTAAGTGTTGTATTCTTGGAACTGTTCCTTGCCTATCCTTTCAATGTTTCGCAGTGTTGACCACAGAAGCATCCATAATATCACTTGAATCCAGTGTCACCAATTCTGGTTTGTCATCTAGAAATGGATTGCCCACTTCACTGTTAGCCTCGATCAGACTCGTTGTTTGTTGCTGGAATGACTTCCGGGTCGAGAATCCCTCCTAATGGTGAAGCTGTTGATGTTCTGGAGTAGGCTTACTGATGTACTCCTCTTCAAACTCTTTAATTCGCCGTGCCTGTTCTGGACTAGCAACCATCCACTTTCTGAAGGCCAAAGGATTTTCTGTCAGCCCCACGACACCACCAAAGACTTTCACTGTCTCATTATTCTGCTCATGTGCCTGGTCAATGGGAATGCATGAGAATCGGTTAGACATCTTTGGAATCACCCAGTGGCCATTTTCTTCAAACTCGATCTCTGACAAAGGGTTATGGCAGACTTTCCATGTCCCGTATATGTACAGGGATCCATCTTGCATAGTTCTGGTGATCTAGGGCAAATAACCCAGGAACCAGCACCTTGAGTGATTGCACATATAGAGAGAGAAGCCTACTTCTCGATGAGCTCTCACAAAAGCGAGAAAAAGAATCTCAAATTGAAGAATTGAATTCCAGTATTGAAAAGTGGGACTCTTGCTAATCATCTCTTGTCTCCAGACATCTTTAGCCGTCTCCATTGGGGACTTTCATGTTTGCTTGTAAGCATCCTCTTGGAGTTTTCCCAAAGCCAGGGCTGTCACCTGCATATGGCCATGTCTTGTTCTTGTAAGATGGGTTGACCGGAGAAAGGAGTCCGCTGTTCCAGTGGAGGCAATGTCAGCTTGTGTAAGGACGGTGGTCCACCCACTACCTTCCAAATAATCCCCTACAGTATTCCACAAGGCCATTTCTATATGATGGAGGCCTCTGAACATGACAATGTATTTGTCTTCACCATGGGTACAAGGACGTTGCCACTGCACATACCTCGCCAGTGCATATAGGGGTGCATCTAAGGCTATCACTGGAATCTGGTAAGGGTTGAGAAACTGCGTTGCTTGGGGATTAACATTCATTCCATGCTTAACCATTGCTGCAGTAGCGGCCTTCTCATAAAACAGTGGTAAGAGCTGTGTCAAAGCCGGCTGCAGTGCAGCCGGCTTTGACATTGAGGCACCTCTTGAAGATACATGATGGACTGATCATGAAATGGCATCCCCTTCTTCAACACATGTTTTGTCAATGAGCTTGGCTGTCAGGTAATGGCAGGCTCTCCTATAGTGACTTCTGATGGTATTTTTGAGTTTGCTGCGGAGATCCTGCATCTGACGCTGTTGGATACTGAAACATACTAATGCCTGCATGTACCATGGAAATTTAGAACCAGTTGCAGTGGTGCTGGATAGGTTATGCTCAAGATTGTCGAGAGCACCAACTGTGAACAGTCCACAACGTAGTCCGGACGGACACACGATGCCATCCTCACGGTACTTGCTGGCAAACAGTTGGTTCTCAAGATGCAGAATGCGGTTGTAATTCACACATGGGTAAAACATGACGAGGTGATAATTTACATAAATTAGCATAATTTCGCATTGGATAAAATCTGGTTCAGTCAGCCGTGTGGAGAATTTTGTATAGATATAGTTTTAATTTATGCATGCAGAATTTAGCGCATTTCTAAGATCTACGATATGATGGTGTCAATTAAATATTGCTCAAGGCAAAATACTGCTAATTTGCATAAATTAGCATAATTTTGCATGAAGATGAAGTTTGGTTTGGTTGGTCCTGTGGTGAAAAATTACGCTGTAGTCCTGATATATATATATGAGGAAAGTTTGGTGCCTTTTCAACCTTTGTAATATTCACAATACCAATGGAGTAATTATATGCATAAATTACTGATGATTTGCATAAATTTGCATTTTTTAGCATGAAGACGCGATTTTCAATACTATGTTCGATGGGAAAAGTGAAGCTATTGACCTAAAAAGACATAGAGAAGGTTTGGTCCTTTTTTATGCATTGCAATTTTTGCAATCCCATTGGAATAGTGATTTATATGCATTATTACTGCTAATTTACATAAATTAGCATATTTTTGCATGAAGATGCAATTTTCAATAGTATGTCCTGTGGGAAAAAATGAAGCTTTTGACCTAATAAGGACATAAGGAAAGTTTGGTGCTTTTGTAAACTCTGTCCCCAAAACTCTTAAATATGGGCCTAAGGGACCCGACTATATGTCCCATTTGCAGGTCAAAAAAATGAAAAGGTTAAATTCCAACAGCATTTGAAAGACAATACTAATTTAGAACTTCCCTAAAAAAAGGGGAGCTTGAAAATGTCTTTAAGTGGGAAAATAATGACTATTAGTTGTCGAATCGACTTATGAGCTATAGAGCCAGTAAGTAATAGTCTGATTTTTCAGACCATTGTACCGAATGGTCGTACGTTTTATGCTGTGCAAAGATTCAATCAGTTTAATTTTGGCCATTACAAGAAGTGGGTTATTGATGTAGACAAATGCTCATGTACCCTTTACAGCTCATTTTATGTATGTTATTACCAAAGATGAAAAAGCCAGTCAGTCACTCAATAGTGTCTGACAGTGAAGTCTAGCAAGTAAACGGGTTTCCTTGCATAATTTGAATATTAGGACACTGCTAACGTTTAAATTTCACAGATAGGACATACATGACATATTCATAATTCCTGCAAAGTTCTACAGAATTTGATGTTGGCTGCAAAAGGGACATAGTATCTTTAAAGACATTTTCAAGCCCCCTTTTTTTTAGGGAAGTTCTAAATTAGTATTGTCTTTCAAATGCCGTTGGAATTTAACCTTTTCATTTTGGGCCTGCAAATGGGACATAGTACCTTTAAATTAGGAAAACGGGGTGAAAGTCCAGGTACCAAAAGTGGTTCCTAATCGGCTCAATCCCCGGTTGTGCGAGCCGTCTGGGTCACTGTCTGTGTATGGGGAATGTTGACAAATGTCAGTTTCATTAAAGAATGACCCATACCAGACGGTTATTGCTGTCTACAATTTGTTACACAAGTCAAGGCTCAAGAGTCAAGGGATATCATTTTTTAGTCTTGTTCACACAAAACATAGTACTTAGTAAGTAAACCAACTCCACAGTCTTTAATAAATCATGATTTATTATTTGGAGAGTCCACTCACACTCATAGTCATAGTCATACTCATAGCGAACTCCGAAGGCATTTTGCACGGTTTGTCGGGTGTGGCCTGGCCTGGCCTGGCCTGTGCCTGTGGCAGTGTGGGAATGAGTGGAGCGCACTTTGCCATTTTGGGGGATTTTGTTTACATTACTTTTTATGCACGGCCCTGACTCAAGAGTAATTAAATAAGGCTAAATGTAAGTGTAACAAAAACCATGCACAAACTCAGTGAACGGCTATGCATGCTAGCTAGAAGCCTCTGTTGTCATGTATCGGTGAAGCGCGACATAGGCACGGGGAAACCACCGGCCTGGCTAATGTGCGATATTCGACAGTGCAGTAAACGCGGGCCATTTACCTTCGTCCGATTCTTGTTGTGCCGCCGTCCTCTTGTCTCGAATATCCTCACTGTCGCTGAACTCATATTCTCGAGCCGGATCAACACCGTTCGGCAGGGATTTGTTCCCTAACATAATACTCATGTCTGGATGAAAATTGTCTATGAATCAAGAAATTATTTGAATTAATTAAGTCAGAAACCGTTCATCAGCGAGACAGCTCGAGAAACAACAATCAAGCGAAGGGGAAGGTCAAGAGTTCACTTGGCTGTAAAGACAGCCTAATTGGGCGAGAAGTGAAGGTCATAAAGTAGAACTTAGTCTTTACTCCAACGCTAAAACAAGTAAAACAGCAGTAAAACATTTGGCAAAGCATTCATGGCATGACACCGAAAAAAGGAATCATATGAGTTAATGATCCAGGATTCTAAGAATAATTAAAACAGATTAGTAAGAGAGAAAAATTGTAATCATATTCCTTGCAGCTTGAAAATATTCAATTTTTGGGAGCAACTTTGCCATGAATTTTTCTTTTCCATTCTGAAAATATATCCTTTTTCGAGCAGTGATAGCCTTTAATAGGTCTAGATCTCTCTCTCTCTCTCTATATATATATATACACAAACAAAGTACAAGAAATAATTATGCTCCATACACAAAGAAATCGTTTAACAAATTGTATACCCTATATAGGGCTATGTCAACTAATAATTTTATTTGACTTTGAAAAATATTTTGGTTTTGCGTCAAAATAATTATGCACATATATCCTTTAGAAACAAAAACAAAAACAATTTCTTTGTGTATAGAGCATCAATGTTTCTTGTATAGTTGCATATTTTCTCAAACTCAGAGCAGAACTCTAGACTTTCTTATATATAAAGACCTATAATTATATATGCCTCCATGAAATATTTAAAATAAAAATGAAATGAACAACATGAATAAGGACTTTAGTATGAATCTAGACTATTCAGCGATAACAGTTGTGCTTGTTTATAGCCAAGAGTATTAAAAATATCGCCAACATCTCCGTTTCTTCGCCCACGCAATTATAGTATAACATGTGTGCAGTGGTACTGCAGAGAGTTGATGCACACAAAATACATTAGCGTAACAGTATGCCTGCACGCGCACCTATACATACCTTGCCTGTGCATGTAAGCCTATGCATGACATTTTACTGAGTGTTCATCATTTGTTTGAGCCTTATATTTACCTCATCTTATGTTTCTCGGGCTTGGTAAGTTAGCCATCATGATGAATGAATATTAGAGAGTAAAATGTCTTTTTTTGTGACAATCAGACAATCAAACTAAGCCTAAGGGCAAGGCTTGAAAGAGTTTGAAGTTACAATTTGAATTTGAATTTGAATAAGATTTAATTAATATTATTATTTAAGAGTCTACACATATTAGACATGCACATGAAGAGTGAATAACCACCAGCCCAAATAAAGTCAGATCCATAAGATCTGCATGTGCTATGTATTGTAATTGTGATCTGTAAATGGTTACCTTATGAAAATGCGGCACATGAATTGGAAGATGAATACTGAATGGTTCTCTGACAACAAATGTAAGTTTGATGAATGTATGTAATTCTATAAAAAAGGTATTAATAAAACTAAAACTAAAAGATAAGAGTTGAGAGTTGAGACAAGTAATAAGTTCAGCTTTATTATTTCCATTTAAGACTGCAGTCTGCTATATAATGTCGTGCTGTTCGATAGATCAAATCAAACTGATTTCATGCAGGTCATGTTTGTTCATTGAAATGCGCATCTTGTTTTCCTAATGTTTCAATGTTTTTTTTTTTTCCTCCTCTTTTTTGAGGTCTTTTTTCCAGGGGTTGTGCAATTGATTGAATCATGAGTGTTGATGGCAAAGGACCGCTGGTAATCTCTGCCAAACAGAGTACACCTAAACGAGTCACCCCAGGCAAACCTAGGAAAGGTATTAAACTAAAGAGTATATCGTCTGCTAATAAAAGCCAGAAAGATGTTTAAGATCTAGGAAAAGTGCATTATCAGTTAACATCCTTATATAGCCCCCCCCCCCTCCCCTCCCCTCCGGCCAAGATAATCCTTGTCATCTTCAGTTGGCATAGCATGGATTATGATGGATCCACCTGATTAGGGGGCAGTAGGATATAATAGGGGAGGGGGGAGGGGGAGGGGGAGGATGAATTGATCTTAACTGTCTTACCTAGAAAATGAAATGCAAATTTATTAGACTACTGATTAGTAGGAGGATGCAGGAGGCATCTTCTTTCCTCATCCTCTATAGCTTCCATTCCCTGTTTCCCTTCCTCTTGTTCCTTGCCACTGCATGATTATCTCCACTCAAAATCTTTCCCAAATATTGAAAAGTTTTTGTGCATCAACTATTTTACCAGCAATTAATCTAAGAAGCAGTATTATCAAGATAGTCAGAATGGTACATGGTTTCATTCATTGATGCTATGTTAGGCAATCTAGCTAATTCCTTAGTAACAATCAAACTTTGTGGAATCTAATCCTGAATATAATTTATTATTGTCAAAATTGAAGAATGAAGCAGGATAATGGATATTTAAAAAAAGAGTAAAACCAACATTTTTTAATGAAAGAAGCATAAATGTACAAAGTACCATGTCATAGCATTGCATTCATTTAGAGTAAAAATGGGCAATTCTATCCAGTTTTCTACACTGTCATGGAAATGGCTGCTACTTATGATGTGTCTTTGTGGTATGTCACCAAAATATGTTACAGGCATGCCACAGTATAATACCTACTGTCACTGACAAGCAATCAAAATACCGGTATCCAAAATGAAACAGAATTCAGGTATTACTTTTCCCATCCATAATGGTGAACACATTTTGCTTACAAACCTTAATACTCAACTTTTGTATTTGATTTCAGGTGGAAAGGTGATTGGGCAGGTCCCCCTGGAACTCTTGAATGACCCTTTACTCCAAGATGCTATGAAAAGTGTAAGAATATATCAATCCAATCCAATTTATTTTCTTCAATTCAATTCATTTATTTCCACAAGACTCTTAAAAACAGCTGGGTCAAATATGTACAGCAATGCGGGGAAAATTGAAATAAATGTATTACACTAGTAATAAAAGCATGCAATAAAGAATGATACATACATAATTGAGTATATGTGGGGAGACCAGCAAAGGCCCAAGGCCTATCAAGGGCTAATCCCCAGGGAGGTTGGGATAAAATTATATCATCTGCCTCAAGACTTTCTTCTTTCAGCAAATGTGATCATACTGACTTCAGTGGAATACCCTGCCCCACGGTTGAATGTCTTTCAAGCAGATGTACATGTATGGTGCCTTATAAATACTGTGAATCATCATTATCATAGAGTTAATGCCCTTCTGGCTCTCAAAAGATGATACAAAGCCAATTTGGAAAGGTCCCGAGATGTTATGTCATTCAGTGTCCCATACAGCACAAAATATTATGGAATTATGATCATAGATTGACATAAAAATATGTTGTAACAACTTGTAAGTAATTGTATGGGATGTTTTGTCTGATAAAGTTTGAGTGCAGCTATTGGCTTATCGAAATCATCAGATATACTAATATCTTAGATGTGGTCATAATTTCTGTGCAAATCTGATTATTATCATAAATTGACATTAAAAAAATGATTTTAAGTAATTCAATGGGATATTTAGTCTGATAAAGTTCTAGTGCAGCTATTGGCTTAATGAAATCATCAGATATACTTAGATGTGGTCATAATTTCTGTGCGAATCTGATTATTATCATAGATTGATGTAACAAATGATTTTAAGTAATTCAATGGGATATTCAGTCTGATAAAGTTCTAGTACAGCTATTTGCTTTAACAAAATCATCAGATATATATATACTAATATCTTAGATGTGGTTGTAAATTCTGTGGTTTTGTAAAAATCTGATTTATCACTTTAACAGATGAACTAGACAAACTTAGTCATTTTTTTAGCATATATTCTTTCTACAGAATGGAGAATGGAATAGTTTCTGCTTCATATAAAGCAGCAGTTCAAAATAGTTCAAAGTAGGGGATCAAACTAAGCAGAAGAAGAGGAAGAGGGGACGAGGAGAATTATTTATGGTTAAAAAAGTTGTTATGGGATCATTTACTTTTTAATGCTTCTTTGAAGAAAATGACATAATAATAGATGATGTGTGAAGTATATGTCAGATCAAATTGACATTTCCCAAATTCCCGCCATGAGATATGAAATTGCATTGTTTCTTATTGGTAATTTCAGCTTCCACAAAATTACAACTTTGAAATTCCAAAGACGATATGGCGGGCAAGATCTATTGGAGCAAAAAGAGGTAACTCACTTTTAACTTTTGAATCAGCTTTGGTCATCATAAATTTTTTCATAATATAATTTCTTTTCAACTAATATCAGACATCAGCTTTAATTTGGAATTAGCAAAATAAGAAAAAGTGTAGTCAGTTAATTAAAAAAGGCTAGACAAAGTACAAATAGAATAAAAAAATAAAGTAATAATTCCAGATACTTTATCCGTTTTATCTTCCAGTTCATTCTAGAGATATGATTCTTTTTTCTAGCGATAAATCTCAGTTTCAATCATTAGAAACTGCTTGAACTTTGAACTTCACAGATCCAAAAGATGACATCCTTTAGATATGTTATGATACCATAGAAGTAGTACTTTATGCAAACAGTTAATGAAAACAATTTTTCTCTTTCTTGCATCTAGTTGCTCTGCAGTTTCCAGAAGGCTTGCTCCTATTTGCTTGCACCATTTCAGATATCATTGAGAGGTATGATATTCTCTTTACATTGGTAGTAAATATGATTACAAGGAGTCTAATATAGGTTTTCCCGGCCAATTCCACATTTTTCTCAGTCCATTTGATAAATCGTTCTTTCAATTGAGGGCAAACATCATTTTTGACTTAGACTGTCATTAAAAAATGCACCTAATTCATTCAATTTAGAGTATAGGTCCAGGGATTTCACATTTGTATAATTTAAATTCATTCCTTCTAGTCGCTCTAATGCGTGTGCCAAGATTCATGCAAAGTCATCGGCACTTGCCGAAAGGGGATCTAGTGCATTCAGATTTGTGAATGGGCAGTCAATTTGGTAACATGTTCATTCAAATTAACATGGATGTTGTTTATATAGGACCCTACTTATTTTCTTATGTAATTCCCTAAGAATGAATGATTTTGATTTATTCACTTCCATTGTCGATATCTGATGTATTTTTAACATGGTCTAAATGAAGTTCTTGTAACTATATTTAATATTTCCCATTTTCTTCACCTCTTATACCTACATCTTCAGAGCCTCAACCCCAAAAAAAAAAAAATCAGAATCAAAACAAACTGAACTTTTTTTTTTTTTTTTTTTGGGGGGGGGGGGTGGATGGTGTGCTCATGGTGGACGTCATTAGAGGGTAGATATGTATCCCTATTAGTTTATGGGGTGCACAGAAATGTAGCTACTATCATGATCATGATTCTTGTTGTTTGTTGAGTAGGTTCACTGACTCAGACACACTGATCATGGGTGATGTGACGTATGGGGCATGTTGTGTGGATGACTTCACAGCTAGAGCTCTAGGGGCAGACCTTATGGTTCACTATGGACACAGCTGCTTGGGTAAGCTATTCTGATTGAGTCATAGTTTGCTGTCATTTTAGACTTGCTGTCATTGGAGATTGGAACTCTGACAGAGTTCCAATGCTGATTGAGTAATATGTGATTTAGAATGAGAGGCTAGGTGCAGCTTGTCTGCTTTCCTTGGGCTAACAAAATATGAGAAAAGTAGATCATAATTACTCTTTAGGTTACAAACTAGTGGTTGTCTAAGTTGCCACCGATAACTGTGCAACCAAGAGGCATGTGAAGTAGTAAGTTCCAAGACAATCTCGCCTAAGGTGTCGTGGTCTAGTGGGTACGTCACCGGACTGTGGATCACATGGTTCGGGGTTCGAGTCCCACCGCGGCACTAATGTACTTTGGCAAGACATAAATCTGCATTTGCCAATCTACACCCAGGTGAAGTAAATGGGTACCCGGTAGGAAGAAATTCCTTGAATGCTTTAGCACCTTATTATGGCATCTCAGCTACAGCCGGGGTAACAATATGATACTTAAGCCCAGTAGAGTATATTTATATAGCAGCTGAACTATATATGGACCTAATTTATTATTATTATTAGAATTGTTATTGTTTCAGTTTCAATTGATGCAGTCCACTGTAGATTGTGCCCACCGAGAATTGAATTTGGCAATAACCTACAACCTGAAATGTTAAGCAAAGATGCTGGAAAATGCTCTTTTGTGGTAACCTATTTTTCCATGCTGGCCAGTCGTGAATGGTTTACGTAGTATGCTGTGATGTGTACGTCTGTTGACAGTAAAGTTTCATTTTAGATATAACATGGCAAATCTGTTGCGTTTAAAAAAAAAAACTTATCATTTTATTACTAGTTCCATTACTTTTGCATCATCTTTGCCCCTTTTCTTGTTGTTTCCCTTCTGTTCTTACTTGCTCTTCATATCACAGTGCCGATCAACATAACATCAGATATCAACATGCTGTACGTGTTTGTGGATATCAAGATAGACACAGCTCACTTCATAGATACCATCAGACACAACTTTGATCCTGGGTCATCTATAGCTCTTGTCAGTACTATCCAGTTTATTGGAGCCGTGCATGTAAGCAATATCTCAGTGTATTCCAACACTATCTTGGCATAATTGCAGAATATCCCACCACATATATTAGGGTTAGGTTTAGGGTAAGGGTTGGGGTTAGGATTAGGGTTAGGGTAAGGGATAGGATTAGTGTTAGGGTAAGGGTTAGGTTGAGGGATAGGGTTGGGGATAAGAATAAGGCTTGGAAGAGGTCAGATATAGGGTCAGATATAGGGTCAGGATTAGGGTTAGGGTTAGAGTAAGGGATAGGGTTGGGGTTAAGATAAGGGTAAGGGTTAGGAATAAGGCTCGAAAGAGGTCGGGTTTAGGGTTATGGTCTAGAATATGGTTATAATTAGGGTTAGGGTTTAGGGTTAGGTTTAAGCTTAAGATTA
Organism: Mesocentrotus franciscanus; assembly: GCA_037976565.1. NCBI lineage: Eukaryota > Metazoa > Echinodermata > Echinoidea > Camarodonta > Strongylocentrotidae > Mesocentrotus > Mesocentrotus franciscanus. Next base: position 13,672,895 of record CP137672.1, on the reverse strand, counting down.
GGGTCAGGGTCGTTGCTAGAGTTAGTTGTTTCATGACGTCTTCTGCAGTTATTCCCCTCTCTTTTTTATATCTGTATTTCTCATCCTTTTTTTCTTTCTTTAGTGTCCTTTATAGTTTATATCAAGCAAATGCTTGTACCAGGTAAAAATGCCAAAATAATTTGGTTAATGGTAAATAACTGTATTGTAAAGGTTTTTGTAGAGCGAATCATTAAAGAAATAAGAGGGGGGGGGGTGCATAATTGAGATCTTTAATCCTTACTAAGTAGATCTCAAGAAGATGCATAATTGACCTGAATATTGTAATGAGCAATAGGAGATTAGGTTTTTTTTTTGTTTTTTTAATAAATCAGAAGCGATGGTACTGAATGCCTTTTATAGATCTATCTCCACATTTTTCTTTTCTCAGTGAGCTCTCAGTATAGAGAATTATTGCTTGTTCCTATTTTGACTTTATAATTGATAAAAAACCCGATTTTTTTGTTAATGATTTTTTTTCTTCCTAAGATGGACATTCCCTGAGATCTATGTAAAAATGGGGAGTGCCATATTTCCATGACTTGCTTGAATGCCTCGCGGAAGCGCTCGGATTTATAAAACCTTTTTTTTTTTAAACTCAACTCTCACTAAAACCTTCTCTTTTTTTTAGCGCTCACTATCACCCCTGAAAGGATCAATTGAGTGGCTCTGAAATAAGCAACAGATAAAGTGGGTTTATTCAAAATATAATTCTTTCATTTTTTTTAAAGGCTTCTGCAGGAGAGTTGCAGTCTGACTACACGGTGGTGTTACCCCAAGCTAGACCCCTCTCCAAGGGGGAGATATTAGGATGCACAGCACCTCAACTCAATCAAGTAGACCACATCATGTAAGTTAGTTATTATCTACTGAATTTTATTACTGGCTTTATAAACATCAATTGTAAACTCTTATTTTTACTATCAATCAGTTTTCCTCTACTTTCTTTCATTTTTTTAAATTTCATCATTTGGGTTCTCCTCTATCTTTACTTCTTTTTATTCCTTTGAATTACTGAATTAATTGTATTAATTTCATATTATTTGTGCCTATTTTACATTGTACTATTTACATGTATTTTATACTTTGCAGTTTTATTTGTAAATTCAAGATGTGTCAGCTTTTAGCTGTGACTTTGAATTTGTATCAATATACCTTATCAAATCAATTCAATTCAATCTTGTTTTAAAATCTTGACCATAAGTAGGTTTTTCAATTTTGATTGACAATGAGACAGCTGATATTTGTCTGTCTTTGCTTATATATATCTCTTTCCCTCTATCTCCTCTCTCCTTTTTGCTCACTTTCATTTTTCTTCCAAGTTGGTTTGTATAATTTAATTATTTTATTTGAATTGACTACAAATTATTTATATATTTTATGATCCCACACTAAGTATCAATGCTTCGGTATAACATATTCTCCCAGTATATGCATCATGGTATACTCATTCCATCTCTGGCAGTAGGTTGTAGCATACTTTATGTGAAGTATTCTGTCAGTGCAATATGATAGAGTTCATATATTTTTTAAACTACTCTGATTTGTTTATGTTTGACTTACAGTTACCTTGGAGATGGCAGATTCCATCTTGAATCCATCATGATTGCTAATCCATCCATTGAAGCTTACAAGTAAGTTTGCTCACGGTTTTGTTAAAGCCTTGTGTGTGTAATTGGGTTTTTACAGACGTGTATCAATCAGATATGATTATTTACGTCTGGGGACCGACCTTTAAAGTCACCATCCGAAAGACGTGACTCAGTTTGGAACCTGCATCCTCGGCTGAATCAGTTTGTAACTTCCATTGTTAGCTGGATTACAGGCGCACGCCACAACGCCCCGTTAATTCATTTGGCACATTTTATTCCTTTTTTTGTTTTATTCCGTTCGATGACCTTAGGTAGCAGTGTGCTAGCAATAGACCGGTCTACTAACATATTAAAATTTTAGGCATACCTTTTAAACAAAGGTATTTCTTGACAGCCTGAAAGCTTGCCCAAGGCTTGCCCAACATAGCAACAAGTAATGTATGCAGACTGGATTCCAAGTATTGTAGTTCATTCATGAATTACAGGTTAATGGAATAACTCTTCTTTAGGTCGCCAGGAAAGAAACATCCATAATTTGAATTTGTTAGGAAACCGTGTCTATTGAAAAAAAATTACAGCTTGTTTGAAAATGAAGATACTGTAGCTTCTTTAATCTTCCTAAAACAGATATAGGTTGTGTATTTAATATAAGTTCCCATGGAATGTTTTGTTATATCCAGTGTAACGACTAAACTATGATCCAGGGTTATAATGTTAGCGTGCCAGGATCATGATGGCTTCTTGGACATGTGTAGCCTATTATACAAGAATCCATGTTGATGATTATTATTAAACCAGAAATGAAAACTTAATGTTTCAATCAGGTATGATCCATACAGCAAAGTCTTCTCCAGGGGGTACTACGAGACAGAGCGTATACATGGTTCAAGTCAAGAGAGACAGCTTCTTTATAATGCAATGGAATGACCAGAAACTTAACTGTACCTTAGTGTTCTAACCTTATGATTAGGTATGATGCATACAGCAACGTCTTCTCAAGAGCCACTGCATATGTATGACCTCTGTATTTTCCCCACAGTTTCTTTCAAAAAGCAATCACGTGACAGGAACTCAACTTTACTTTACAGCAAGGTGTCATTTCATAGAAAAACCTCAATAGTAGGGTGTTCAGACACTTTTCTTCAATGACACGGCCTAATACTTAGTTTAAGCAAGGTGTTAATGTTGTAATCTTCCAATCAGGTACGACCCGTACAGCAAGGTGTTCTCCAGAGAGTACTACGAGACAGAGCGTATGCACGGCTTACGTCAAGAGGCCATTGAGAAGGCCAGGCAAGGCAAGAAGATTGGTCTCATCTTAGGGACCCTGGGGAGACAAGGATCTCCTAATGTTCTAGATGTAAGCTGGTCACATTAGTCCTTAAACTACATGAATATAATGAGGGAGACAAAGATTATTATTTCTTTTATTTTGTTTTTCATTTTACAAATCCACAAAATACAGAGAGAAGTTTCATCCTGAGGGTGTTCTTAAAGAGACGTAATATCTTTGTTTGCATGAAAATAATTTTATCATTTTAAGGAAAAGAAAAGGGAAAACAATCTCTCACAGTTGATATTTCATGATATTCATATATCCATTTTAAACATTATTAAAGTAGTGAGGATAACACCATGTACCTTTCAGGAATTACAGCTCTGAGAGGGGCTTTTAAATGACAGGCTTTTGTGGTAAAGCTTGAATTTTTAGTAAACGCAAGAGCTGGTAAAAGTTTGATAAATATTGGTTTTATTTGCATCTTCTTTCAATTCAGACACATGTGTTTGTACATGTCTTTTCTTCATTTCTTTCTGTAACCTCATCTTTTTACTCTTTCCAAAATGTTTTCTTCTTTTCTAAAATGGTTTTAGTACAAAGATTCTTGTGTTTTTTTTCTTGAGATTATCAAGATATTCAACATATATTTTGAAAATTGTGTGATTATTCAATTTAAAATCTATTGAGATTTATTTTATTTACTTTGAAGAGTTTAATCTTACATCTTACATCCATAAGGATCTTTAAAGTTGAGACATTCTGTAACCAGTTTATATACCTGTTTATAACCATTTTATAACCAGTTTTTCTGCCAATTTTTAAAAATTGTAATAAATGGACTTGTTTTATTGTCATGAAACATTTTTTTATTTACTTACTACTGGCATTCACTGTACCATTAATCTTGTAAAAATTGAATTCACTATACTACTTGCTGTTCAACATTATCTTTTTAATGCATGAAGTCACGTCCTTATTTATAGTTATCATTTAACTACGTTATGTCAATGTACATTTTATAACCCTATTTCATTTTTCCATGTATTTCACTGTAAATATGAAAATATTAGTCTCAGGAAGTTTGCCATATTCTTTTTTTTAACAATAAAACTGAAATTGAATTTGAATTGAATTTTTTTATTCACTTTATCATTCTTCTCAATGTATAGAGTCTGAAAGAACAAGTGACAAAGGCAGGGAAGGAGTATATAGTCGTACTTTTATCTGAAATCTTCCCAGACAAGCTAGGGTTGTTTGCAGACATCGATGCGTGAGTATTTCTCAATTTTATTAACGGTATTACAGTTAAAACATGAAAAGAAAAAAAACATCTCAATGAGTAGATTATCCTCTATGATGCAATGCAACCACACGATAGATAAAGTCGATAATTTATTGGTCTGAAATATCAAAACAATAACAATGCCTTATAGCTAGTAGAGCCCACAGATTTACCCATATATGATTTACCATAATTAATGCAATACACAAGATTTTATATGAATTATTGTTGGTCATTTTCTAAACATTTAATCTAATTTGAAGTACCGTAATGGATATATACATACTTGTTCAATTATTCATATTGTTTCCATGTATCTTGCAAGTTATTTTGTCCATATTTTTGTAAAACAAAATATCTTTGTACAATGTGAGTGAAGTTTCATATTAAATACAATACCAAAATATACAAATACATTAGGTATGTATTATGGGAAGGCATGATATGGGGAGAGAGAGATTCATTAGTTCAGGGAAAAGTTGTATTTTCTTTAAAACTTACTGCCTCATATCAATGTCTAATCCTTAAAAAACGTACATGATAAATCTGGTCTTCAGTTTAATGTGGATATTCCTAAAACATTGACATTTTTTAGTTTTGGAGCTCAAAGTTCACTCTGATTTTGAATTGTAAAATAATCCCTGATAGGATAATAGATGTGAATTGAATTGGAATGAAATAAATGTAGGCCTATGTTACAAGTTTTTAGGGATAAATGATAAAAGTTTTTATTTCCTGACCAACAGCTGGGTGCAGGTTGCCTGTCCACGTCTATCCATCGACTGGGGATACGCCTTCCCTAAGCCCTTGCTATCACCCTATGAGGTATGTGAGCATCCACATTTTTGATGATTACTTGTCCAGCCAATGCAGGATGAGATGTCAGGTGTACTCGTGTATGCTTGTTTGATTGTCAGGCATGTACATGTCATGCTGTTATTTCATTGCTTGTGACAAATTTTAGATTTAGTTTATGTACAGTTGTACTGATCCCCCCCCCCCATGTGATTTCTTTTAATTAATTATCTTCTATGTAGACTTAAAAGGTCCAATGACTTGTCATTAAGCCTTGTAGTTTTCCTTCAATTTTATTTTTTATTTTGTTGTTGCTTCAATTGCATTCTTGTCAGTAATTCTAAATTTATTTTGCTTCTTGTAAGAATAATGTAATATCAAGCAATTTTGCTCAATTTGAGTAACCATACAGAGTCACGTCATGTACAAGCATTTGTTATACTCTAGCTGCAGTCGAACCTGCTTTAGCGACCACCTGTACATAAAGACCTCTTTTCATGTTTCCCTTGAGTGGCCTTTATATACAGGTTTCACTGTATTAAGTTATTTTGATATCCATGCCATTCCTCTTCACCATATCTCCTACAGGCTGCTGTAGCCCTCAAGTCCATTCAATGGCAATCCAGGTACCCTATGGATTTCTATGCTAATGATAGCCTAGGACCATGGACACCTAACAACCAAGCACATCGACCCTCAAGACCTGTCAGGAAATCCAAAATCGCGATAGAGAAAGGCGACTCTTCAAAGGACAATCCTAAATCTGAAAGTGCAACAACGTCCACAGAGCAAGGGGAAACAAAGAGATGATAGTGGAAGTCAATGAAACACCGGACAGATTTTTAAATAAACTGTTTAAGCTAAACTATGATTGCATTATTGTGATAGTTTTAGAGATTCAGGAGCCAGATTCTAAAAAACGCTGTTATGTTTTATGTAAAGGAAAACAATATTAATTGTCATAAAAAACAGAGATTTTGTGGAACTAATATTTACCATTGATGCTTGGGTAGATACAATGTCTCTTTTAACTGTGCTGACACCTACGCAGACAGCTTTGCGTAGACGTTACCCAATGACTTTTCCTAATTTTGATTTGTTGTGACAATTTACATCATTTTACTAACATAAAACATAAAATAGTTTTCAGAATACCACCACTGCACCTTTTGCAATATATTACAGTGTGTGTACCAGTATGGTATTTTTTATGAGCCTCAGATAATACAACTTACTACCATTTGTCTTTTGAGGAATGTATTTTGAGGAGACAAATGATGTGACTAGTGTAAGTTCATTCTTGATACACTTCATAATGGAAATAGGCTACCGCAACTTGGCCATAGAGGGCAGCACCAGCCATGGGTATATTTGGCAAAGGCTCTTCCGGTTTCCATACAAATACAATGGGTCGAGAACTGGAAAGTCCGATAGATATTATAGTTTCAGAACTGTTATGTACTCTTAATTACAAGGTACACAGATGAATAGTCGAGACAGATCATTAACACACATTTGATACTCTTGGTATAAGATTCCAAAGCAAGTTTATTTTGCATGACCCATGCGCAGCTTTACAATTGTGACTTGTTTTATGGCATCAATATATAACATCTCTCCCCCCTTAGTTTTAAAGCACATTCTTAAAATTCCGAAATAGTGATTGTATGAAAAATATCTTATAATATGTTAGGTAATCCAAACTATGAGTAAAATCGAATACCAGCATTAAAACCATATGTCATGAACAGTTTCAAATCCACTTTTCAACAAATTGAGTATAGTTTATCTGTGCATTAACTTTATTTCAAGTGACAAAATGATTAACTTGAATTTTGAATTAACACTAATGAAATTCAGTGAGGCAGTGATTTCTTTCGTGACTAAAACAAATATGATAAGAGTGAGATATCATTTTATTACTTGATATTAAATCAGCAATTTGCATTAGTCCAAAATTAGGAAAATCCATAGTAAACTGGTTTTTCTTCACTCTCGTCTAGGGTAAGCCTTTCTACTGGCATCGCAATCGATGTCGTCGAAGTCGTCTTTACATCTTTTCGATTCAGATAAGGACCGAAAGCTTCCTCTTGCAATTCATGCAAAGTAGGCGATCCATGCATGATGAAATTTCTAACACGTGATAAGATTGGATCCTTATTGGTCATTGTACGGACGCATGAGGGCGTCATCTGTTTTTTCTTGAGGATGTCCATCAGGAGAACAATATCCCCTGGGACGGGAGGATCTGGGGTTGTCGATTCTTGAGGTAGTCTGCTGAGTGCGTCTGCGTTAGCATTTTCCTCTCCAGCTTTGTACGTTATGTGATATTCGTATGCCGCTAGCGTAATCGCCCAACTTTGGACTCACAGGGATGCCAAGTGCGGGATAGTTTTCTTTTCACCAAAGACGCCAAGTAGTGGCTTATGATCGGGTATTATGTTGATCTTCTGACCATATAGGTACTGGTGGAACCGCTTCATGCCGAAACCTACCGCGAATCCTTCTTTATCTAGTTGCAAATATCGGCGCTCCGCTGTGTTCACATCCTGCTCTGTGAAGAACGTCCCAGACCCACTTCAGGTTCTTCAGACTCTCCTGTGATGAGCAGGTCATCTAGGTAAACTTTACTGGCACGCCTGGAATGCCAGCCAGCAATGATTCCATAGTCCGCTGGAACACCAAATGGCAGTCGCTTGTAGCGAAAAAGTCCTCTTTGGGTATTGATTGTCACCAACTCTCTTTTTTTTCAGACAGGACTAATTGTTGGGTGTGAATTGCTTCCCGTTTGCGAGCCTTGCAAACAGTGTTGGAAGGCGCGGCTGAATTTATCATGGTTTTGTAGTCTCCACAAATTCGGATCGACCCATTTCCTTTTACTACAGGTACTATTGGAGCCGCCCAGTTCGAATATTGAATTGCTTCAATGATGTCATTCACTAGTAGGCGATCAAGCTCCTGATTCAGCCTATTTCGAAGTGCGAATGGCACTGGTCGGGCCTTTAAGAATCTTGACTAACGGGGGTGTCGTCCTTCAAATTTGCAAATCTTCTATACACCCGACATCTGTATCATCTCTGGCAAATGCATCGCTTTCTTCTCTTAGCATCCTCCTGACTATGGCTTGTTGATGCTTCGTTAGCTCAGAGAGGTCCATGGTTGAGGTGATGTCATCTCCGTTATCATTCTCACTAGAGGTAACTCTCTCATTCTCCTTGTGTACCGATAATTCATCTTGGTCTTGTTGATTTTCTTGAACTATTGACTGGAAATGGTGTAGGGCACCCAGTACCTTGCAACCAAGAATGACGATGTCGTGTCCAGTGTTATTGGCAACCGGAATAGGTCTAGTTAACCTACTGGACATTCCTCTTTGGAGCTGCACAAGACTTGGGTCAATCTTGAGTCCTTCTATGTTGTGAGTACTCTCGGGTTCGAACAGGGCATCTGTCTTACATGATAGGGGTCCTGTGTGTACTGTGCAAATCACTCCTATGGTCTTCTTGCTGGGGATCGTGATAGTTGCCTGCCCACTTCGAACTACACAGATCTCGTCTACTTCTTCTTGGCAAAGGAGGTGTATCAGGTTGGAAACAACCTGTGGCTGAGCCCCCAAAGAATTTACCATGGCCTGTCTTAGCTTTCCATGCCCTACCTCTGCTATACTTGCTTTCACCACTTCTGTGATTACATGCAAATATCGGCATATCCAACGTATCTTGAGTCACGAGAGTAGGTACCTCGATGACTTCATCCCCAGTGAGGCTGAAGTGCAGACAAACCCATCCCAGGTATGGTATGTCTATGCCGTTGGCCGTATTCAAACTCAACTCTCCTTCCAGCAAGTCGCTAATTGGTAACATGGTCGAATCTGGTAAATTTCTCTATCTCCAATCTTCTGATATTATGGTCACTTGTGCTCCTGTGTCATACAGGGCTTCAGTCCTTCTCCGTTTAAGTGGCATTTTATGGTGCACTTTTCTCCTATCAGTTTAGCTATTTTTGTAGCTTTTTTGCTTGGGTTGTTGACTTGTAAAGGACTTCCTGTTGCTGCTGTTGTCTGAGGCTGTGGGTGTTGCCGGGACAACCTTCGCCCCTCTCGGATGCCCCTCCGGCGTTTCCCGTATGAGTTTGTCAGTTCCGGCACCCACGTAGGAAGTGGTCACTACTTCCACACCAGAAGCAGTGGTTGCAGTTCTCCCCATTTCCTTGGAGGCGGCATTCTCGACAACCCCAGTCTGGATGTCGAGCCCTCCTATAACTCTGCTCAACAATGGGTGGCATGATAATTGCTTGCCTAGGTGGTGCTGGAGCAACTGCTGCCAGTTCTGATCGGACGATAGTTCGGATGCTTTCATGTATCAGCTTCATATCCAAATTTGCATTCGGGGCTGGGTTGCTGATGTTATTCTCTTTAGCCTTTGCAGTGTTGACCTCATTGACCTTGATTTTCTTTGCTGTGCCTTGCTTCAGGTTTCGTTCCATTTCGTTGTTTGCAGCAACGTTGATGCGCTCCAGCAGTAACTCGTCACTTGTGTTGACATTTTGGAGCAGGGGCTTGAGGTCGCTCTTGATGTTTTCACTTGCCACACCTGTCGGCAACGGATGTAGGAACATTCCCTGCAACAGCATAGCATCATAGCGGAAGGTGGCATCTGCTTCATCTGAGACAAACAAGATTTTCTGGCACAAGGCCATTATTCGGAGAAGGAACTCCTGTGGGCTTTCTTTGGGACCTCGTACTGCTCCTGTCAGATTGTGGTAAAGTTCCGTCGCCTCCTTTTGCTGGTAGTGGCTTCGCAGCAACCGGTGGAGTACTGGCAAGTCGAATTCGGGTTTGCATTCTAGGTACGATCTGAGAGTGAGGCCTGGGACCATGGCATTGATAATAGTATCTACCACCTCCTCTTCGGCATATCCTCTCGCAACTCCCCTGTCCATCTGGTGGACCAGGCTAGAGAAGGACAGCTTATCCTTCTGGCCAACCTCACCGATCTGCCCTTTAATCCTAAACTCCTTGCGAAGAAGGGAATCGAAGTGAGGTGCTTCCTTCTGCGTGGGAATCGGGGCTGTTTTGTCTTTAGTCCGGGCTTGTTGAGTGACCGCAGCTGGTTCCTCTTTAGGTTCTGCTGAAATTGTTCCAGCAGCTGCATCTCTCTCTTCAGCTGCAAACACCACCAACCTAGCCTGCACCTTCTAGAACAGTTCCAACCCACCATCTCCCATCCCCTTGACTTCCTCTCCGGACAGGAAAGACATGAGGAGACATCGCAAACCCCAAACACCTTAGCAGTCTGCTCTGTCTACTTTCTCCTTTGCAATTCCACTAAGGGTCACAATGTCCATCAACTGGCTCTCCCCTAGGTGTGAGAGGCTCACAAAAACTTCCTCGCTTACCTGAGCTAACGACATTGTCACCGTCTGAATTCCTGCTTCGGTCGATCTCTGGGCTGCTCATTCAGTTATCCAGTCTGTTCATGGTTAAGGATCGCACTCTATTCTCTTCGACGATGGCTGTCCTGGCAGGGTCGCCAAATTTGTAGCGCCCACCCGGGGAGGGGGGCATACCATTTAAGGAAGACAAAATAAAGATAGGTGATTACTGGGATGCGTGGCAAAACAAAAAGATGACTCTCTTCCAGTCTATGTAGTAACACCTGAAAAGGGAGTAGGCCGCACCAAAACAAAGTGAGGAGCCACTCCTGGTATCCCATCTGGTGTAGTTAGATTTAGTTGTTGGGTGAGGTCACTCTCACAGGAGGGGGTACCTAATCAACTAACGGGAGGGCCTGTGGGGGCTAGAAATACTCATGTCATTCTTACATGTATTGTATTGTATTTATTAAACTTCATTGATGTACATCAATATTCTGTTTATAAACATATAAATTAATTTACAATGTAAGGTAACAAATCAATATTCTGTTTGGAAACATATAGCCTATATCTATTACATATACATGTAAGTCAAAGATACACAAAAAAATAGGGGGGGGGTATTCTGTGGGGCTCCACACATAAAACCTGAACAATAGTTTAGTAAAATAAGGAATTAGTTGACACTGCTGTATACATTCTCTATGGAAGTCGGAAGAAACCTTGTCCTACCATCTTCCCCAGTATTGTAGCTGCGCTTTTGCTGACCTGCGCAGTGTGGAAGGAAGGTGGCCATCTACTGTCGAACACTGTATTTGCGATAGGGTCAATTCAGACATTTTATTCAGAATTGATCTGATGTGCTGATGGTAACTGATCTTCCCCTTATTGATATACCTATTTACTACTTGTATGCATACTGTATCAACAAAATTTTCTCTTAACTACTACAAAAGCTTGCCAGAGGGTTGCCCAACATAGCAACGACTAGTGTACATGCAAAGTGGATTCCATCCACAGAGATGTCATTTGTCATAGCGGGTGAATCAAATGGCTGGTTAGTGAGAGAAGAACATGCATACATTGAAATACGTATATTTAGTAAATAGGTATATTGACACTTATTATTTTATTTATGAAGTACCTATTGAGTAGTTACAAAATAATTACAGAGTGGAAACACATCTGTTTGTGGTAGAAATTGATCTCGATATAACTACATTGATGTTATACCTACAATCATGTTGCAGGCCTGATCATCAAAGTACCATATAAAATGATCTTGTCTCCTGTAAAATTCATGCAATATATGCATTGTTTGTTTTCCAGTCAATTTGAGACCCTCAAAAGGCCTACATTATTTTTGTGTCTATTCACTATATATATATATACAGAGAGAGATAGGCAGACGGACTCAGAAGGAAAGAGAGAAAGTGGGTAGAGAGGAAAGAGGGGAAAACGGAGGACAGGAGTATAATGTACATGTATTGGGGAAGAGGAGAGAGAGTGGGGCAGAAATGGGTGCATGAGAGGGAAAGTGTTGTTAAGAAGTAAGAGAGAAAAAGAAATGACTTGTGAGAGAACGAAAATGACACGTTAGAAGAGAGGAGAGTGTTCGAAAATTGTACGAAATGTGAAAGGAAAAAAAAGGTGAAAGATTGACAAAAAGAGAAATGCCTGTTTAACAGAAAACACTATGTTTACATGCAGGCCGAAACAAAAATGAAAAGGTTAAATTCCACCAGCATTTAATGAAAGATGATACTAATTTAGATCTTCCTTCAAAACGAAAGGGCTTGAAAATGTCTTTTTGTGGGAAAATAATATATAATAATATAATACTTACGGCAGTGGCGTAATGAGCAAAAAAGTTTGGGGGCTGGCAGACAAAAAATCCGCATCACCCCACTCTTACATGCAGGCCCCACTAAACGTTTTTCAAAGTGGGTTGGGGGAGACTAAAGTATTTACGATCAGGTAGAGCATAGTGTAAATTGGCGTGGGTCTAGGGGCAAAGCCCCGGCAGGGGTCAAGGGGCAGAGTCCACGGAAGCTCAGGGGGTATGGGCATTTAATCACGGTCAGATGAGCATATTTTGATACCTTATTCATGACACTGGCAGGTCACTAATTGGCGTGGGGTCGAGGGGGCTATATTAAGCCCCTAGCTGAAACTCAGGGATTTGTGGCATTTTATAACGGTCATTGAGCATTCAGGGGCCCGCTTTAGGCCCCCTAGTGGGCTCGAGGGGGCGGAGCCCCCGGAAGCTCAGAGTTTTAGGCATTTAATTACGGTCAGATGAGCATCTTTTGATACCCTATTTGTGACACTGGCAGGTCACTAATTGGCGTGGGGTCCAGGGGGCTGAGCCCCCTGACACTCAGGGATTTGAAGCATTTTATAACGGTCATTGAGCATTCATGGGCCCGCTTTAGGCCCCCTGGCGGGGTCCAGAGGGCAGAGCCCCCGGAAGCTCAGGTGTTTTAGGCAATAAATTACTGTCAGATGAGGGGCCTGACTTAGGGCCATTGGTTGGGTCCAGGGGGCAGAGCCCCTGGAAACTCAGGGGTTTTAGGCGTTTAATTACGGTCAGATGAGCATATTTTGATACCTTATTTGTGACACTGTCAGGACACAAATTGGCGTGGGGTCCAGGGGGCGGGGTCCAGGGGGCAGAACAGCCAGAAGCTCAGGGGTTTTAGGCATTTTATAACGGTCAGATAAGCATTCAGGGGCCCGCTTTAGGCCCCCTGGTGGGGTCCAGGGGGCAGAGCCCCCGGAAGCTCATGGGTTTTAGGCATTAAATTACCGTCAGATTAACATCTAGGGGCCCGTTTTAGGGCCCTAGGTGCGGTCCAGAGGGCAGAGCTCCTGGAAGCTCAGGGGTTTTAGGCATTTTATCACGGTCAGATGAGCATATTTTGATAACCTATTTGTGACACTGGCAGGTCACTAATTGGCGTGGGGTCCAGGGAGCGTATAGCCCCCGGAAACTCAGGGGTTTTAGGCATTTAATCACGGACAGATGAGCATATTTTGTGACACTGGCAGGTCACTATTCTCTCTTTCTTTCTCTCTTTCTTTCTATTTCTCTGTAGCAGGGGCGGTTGTCCAAATGACGATGCGGAGCATCGTCCACGAGCCGCGTAGCGGCGAGCGAGGCGATTTTGGGGGGCTATTTTGAACCCCCGGCCAGTAAGTGATGTTTTCCTGACATCTACTAACACAATGGAGATCATAAAGCAGTGCACGATAACGTCTTTTTAAATTAAGTAACAGTTTAAACAGTTTGACCCAATGACGAAGCGGAGCATTGTCCTCGAGCCGCGTAGCGGTGAGGCGATTTTTTGGGGCTATTTTGAATCCCCATAAGTGATGCGGAGCATCGTCCACGAGCCGCGTAGCGGCGAGGCGATTTGGGGGTGGGGCTATTTTGAACCCTCGTAAGTGATGTTTTCCTGGCATCTACTAACACAATGGAGACCATAAAGCAGTGCACGATAACGTCTTTTTAAATCAAGTAACAGTTTAAACAGTTTGACCCAATGACGATGCAGAGCATCCTTCACGAGCCGCATAGCGGCGAGGCGATTTTTTTTGGGGTTATTTTGAACCCCCATAAGTGATGCGGAGCATCGTCCATGAGCCGCGTAGCGGCGAGGCGATTTGGGGGCTATTTTGAACCCTCGTAAGTGATGTTTTCCTGGCATCTACTAACACAATGGAGACCATAAAAAGCAGTGCATGACAACGTCTTTTTAAATTAGTTATCATGTGTTTGGTTAAGTTACCAGATGAGTTGAATATCTTCTGACAATTATGTGCACTTGAAAGGTTTCGCTCCAGTGTGCGTTTTTTTTTTTTTTTTTTTTTCGAGGCCCCGGAGCCCCGTCGTTCTGCGGGCCCTGCCATGTAGGCCTCTAAATAAGCATATTTCTTGCCTGACTGTAAATTTAGGAATTTGTAATTTTCCAACAAACGCATAAAAAAGTATAATTTACTAAAAAGTGAGGAAAAATCTCGGCTAATTATGTCATTTCAGCAACATTTGTAAATCACCGGTATCGAATTAGAAATGAACCACGTTTGAATTTTATTGTGACACTGGCAGGACACTAATTGGCTCACCCCCACCAGTACGCCAGTGGCCCCCGATCTACACCTTGTTGGCGGGAAAAATCGCAACTGATCTCCCCTATCTATCTTCTTGCTCTCTTTCTTTCCTTACCTTTCCCTCCCCTTCCCTTTCCCTTCCCTTCCTTCTCTCTCTTTTAGGTTTGCTAGGGGGAGGCAAGGGCCTTTCGCCCCGATCCACATTATGTTGGCGGGATTAATCGCAACTGATCTCCCCTTCTTTTCACCCTTTTCTTTTCTTCTTCCTTTTTTTTTGTTCCTTTTAGCTCTCCTCTTTTCCTTCCCCTTCTCTCTTTTTTTGTTGGCGGGGGCGGGGGGGGAGAGGTTGCCCCCGATCCACAACTTGTTGGCGGGAAAATTGCAACTGATATCCCCCTTCTTTTCTTTTCTTCTTCCTCTTTTTTTCCTTCCCTTTATCTCCTCTTTTCCTTTTTTCCTTCTCTCCCTCTTTTTTTTGTTCTTTGCGGGGGGCAAGGCCAGCTCGCCCCCTGGATCCGCGCCTATGGAAAATTCCTTCCGGAAATGACCCTCCTCGCCACATCCAAAACAAACCCTGCGCATTCCCCCGCGTACCGCCTAGAGCTGCCGCGGTCTTCCGTCTAAGCTTTTCTCTAGGCCGGACATACGGGTATCCAGACTTTTCGCTAAACTGGATACGGTTATCTACTAGTGTTAGTGTTAGTGGACACTAAGGCCCATTAGTGACTATAAAAAACATATGCTCTTCCTGGCTTTTTGGGAATGTGTCAGTTTGCAACAGAAATGGAGAAACGCGCATTTTGTTAAAAATCATGTGATATCACGAACATTTCATAAATCTCTTGTATGGAATTGAAAATAAGTCATGGTTTAATTTCATTTGGGGGGCTAGCGCCCCCAAACCCCCACCAGTACGCCAGTGACTTACGGGATTGCAGTCCTTTTATTAAAGAGTCTGATTTTCAGACCGGCCGTTGTACCGCATGGTCGTATGTTTTGTGCTGCGCAAAGATTCAAAGTTTAATTTTGGCCATTACATGCAAGAAGTGGGTTATTGATGTAGACAAATGCTCATGTACCCTTTAGTGCCTTTACAGCTCATTTTATGTATGTTATTACCAAAGAAAAAAAAGAAGTCAGTCATGCAGTCACTCAATAGTGTCTGAGAGTGAAGTCTAGGAAGTAAACGGGTTTCCTTGCATAATTTGAATACTAGGACACTGCTAACGTTTAAATTTCACAGATAGGACATACGTGACATATTCAAAATTTCTGCAAAGTTCTACAGAATTTGATATTGGCTGCAAAAGGGATACAGTACCTTTAAGAGGAGATTCAAAATCTCAGAAACTAGCTACATAATGTTACTCACAATGTCTCAGCGACCCCCAGTTAAGTCTGCCCGAACGTGGCTTGTTGCTGATTATAAACATAAGTCTAACAATTACAGTTCTTTTAATCGAATGTCACAATTCTCTGCATTTACGCCATCCCTCTCTCTCTCTCTCTCTCTCTCTCTCTCTCTCTCTCTTTCTATCTCTCTCATTTGCTGAATCTCTCTCCGCTCGATGTGCAATTATTGTATCTAGCGGTCAATCTAAGATTTCAAAAATCGAAATAAAATATAGTAGGTTATCATCTTTTCAAAATTTCCATTAATTACTAAAAGATCTTTTCGACAACAGTCAACAGTTTCCTACTTACAAGATTGATTTTTGCCAAAGATCCGCCTCGAATAAAAGAATTACTTAGTCCACACGCTCCTCTTCCGGTCTTCGTCTCATTGTTTCTAAGAACCTCTTTGATCCTTTTATGAAGAGGTCAGCAAAATTAGAGTCCGGACATACCGAAAGAACAGGAAACTGCGACTTGAGAAGCGGCATCTTTAAAAAGTTTTGTTAGCAGAGGACAATTATTGGGAATACTCTCTCTCTCTCTCTCTCTCTCTCTCTCTCTTTCTATCTCTCTCATTTGCTGAATCTCTTTCCGCTCGATGTGCAATTTTTGTATCTAGCGGTCAATCTAAGATTTCAAAAATCGAAATAAAATATAGTAGGTTATCATCTTTTCAAAATTTCCATTAATTACTAAAAGATCTTTTCGACAACAGTCAACAGTTTCCTACTTTCCTAACAAGATTGATTTTTGCCAAAGATCCGCCTCGAATAAAAGAATTACTTAGTCCACACGCTCCTCTTCCGGTCTTCGTCTCATTGTTTCCAAGAACCTCTTTGATCCTTTTATGAAGAGGTCAGCAAAATTAGAGTCCGGACATACCGAAAGAACAGGAAACTGCGACTTGAGAAGCGGCATCTTTAAAAAGTTTTGTTAGCGGAGGACAATTATTAGGAATACTCGCAAATTAAAGGCATTATTCATTGACGTCTTCATTGAATGATGCCAAGTGACCAATCAAAATGGCTAAGCGGGTGACGGCTAGCTAGCACAGAACTGATAATACGTTTTTTTACAGCTAGTCGCTAGAAGACACACGCCAAAATGAAAGGCTTCTTCTTTCAACACATTGTTTCAGTGTCTCCATTTCCCCCGAAATTCAGGAAATCTCAAGAAATTTGGGGTTTTTCAAGGAAATTTTCAGGTAATGAATTAATCTAAGGAAATCCGGGGATATAGAAAAAAAGATAAATGAATGAATGGATAAATAAATGAATAAACAATAATAGCTTCTTTCTCAATCTTTCAATTTTGATTACAGTATTTACTTTTGCTTCTCTGCAATGTTGACCTTACGTTCGCCTAAGGAGGCCTGCAAACACGAACACACACGCAAAACCATTTGTGGGGTGTTTATAGCTGGAAAGTGCTGAACTCAAAATGTATTATCATAATAACATCATAAATAGGATAAGGTCCCTCTCTATCGATACATAGGCCTATAGCGCAGAATAGATTGTGAGAATCACATTTTAAATTTCAGGAAATGGTGATCAATTTCTGGATAATTGAGAGTTCATTCCAGGAATTTGTTTTTCAGTTGCTTTGTTTAGAAATTGCATTTCTAATTTAGACGACCACCGTTCCAAACACATCCCCTCCATGTATCTCCAATCTATCCTAGATTTTGAAGAGTTCTCAACACGCTCTTTTCCTCTATACAACAAGATGATAAACATCACCATAACAACCAAATTATTTTCCTCCTGCTCTCACTGATGAAAAAACAGACTGAGATTCAGCATCAATACACGCCTTGAATATACGTTAATTTTTATCACGACCATAATTATAGTCGCTACATAAATCCTTCATGAACTGACTATCATAAAGTCCCCTGTATGGGTAGATCTCTGGATAGTTCGCTGGGGGTTAGTTGTTATAGAGAAGAAAAAAAGTGCACTGTCGCCCTCTTCCTAAAATTCTACCTAGAATCAAATTATCCAACTTTATTTTAAGAGCTTTTCAAATTTTAACTCATATTTACATTTATAATACAAATATCAGAGAGAAAGCCAACAATCTTCAGCATCAAGAATAATCAGCCAATTCTGCATCGATAGAAATAACCTAATCAATACATATATAGAAGTAGACAGTTGTATTCTAATGTGGGGAACACATATCGAAAACTATCTATAAGGAACTTAAGATTTCAATCGGTGTGAGGAAGACAAATTATTATTAATGGGGTGAGGGTATTAGATGCCTCAGGCTCAGGAGTAGCTCCTGGAAATATCCTATGCCATTTATTTAACCTTACATCACGGAAGTTTGGCGAAAAACAAAATACGTTAATCAAAATGATTACATGAAAACCTAATATATCTACTCCATATGTCACAATTACCCATCGGTAAATTTGCGGCAATTTAGGTGTAGATGGTATGTTTCGGGGGTAGTATTTTGGGGTAAAGTTGTCCTTAAATAGTTATCCTCCCAGGATAGTTTTCAACAGTTGGATTAGTTGTCTGGGGTTCTTTAATGCATAAGGGGTGGTTTCCGGGATGATTATAGCCATGGGCGCGTCTAGCCATTATTTCACTGGATAAAAGACATATTCACAGCTCAAACAATGAATATTCAACAGTTTCCAAAGATCCGGCTAATGCGGGGATATCCTCAGTCCGCTCATCGTAATTTCATTGTCTTCAATCTTTGATCCTTTTATAAGGAGTGCCGAACGTGCCGAAAAGGGGTGTCTTTTCAGACGGTGCGACTTTTCAGACGATGCTCCATCACCGAAATCTTTTGTTACTTGATGACAATGGGGATATGTGATAATCGGGAGCATTCTATTCAATCACTGGTCTGGTCCCTGGGTTTCATTGGATAATGCCAAGTGACCAATCAGAATGCTGAGCGGGTGACAGCGTTTCGCAAGAGGGCACGCGTCGACAATCTCGTACTTTGTTAGAAGGCGCATTATAAAGAAGACCAGTATTCCATACGCGTGTCTATTCGGAGAGTTCACTCGATCAATTCCTCTCAAACAAGATGACGAACATCACCATGTCAACCATGCTACCTTCCTCTTGCTCTCAACTGATGAAGAAGCAGACTGAGATTCTAGAAGCTGAATTCATCATCAACACACGCCCAGATATCTATACTAGAGATCGACTGGCACATACACTCAAACTCAGTAACCTCCTGATTCATGTAAGTTTTCTTCTCATTACAAGCATATCGTACATGTATTATTATAGAGTCAGATCAAAGATATCAAATTTTGCTTTCTGTCTTGTATCAGCATATTTGTTGTTATCAAAGAGCGCCAACAACGTAAACTTGTTGTGAAGAACGTAGGCGCCATACTAGATACCACTTTGTAAAAAAATGATTATTATAATTTAGGTGTTTATCGTCTTGTTTAGTTTTACTCATGTGGCGTTAAACAAAATGTTAAATAGAACATCACTATATACATCGATGGACTATGTGCAGTATCGTGTACCGTACAGCAGTAAGAGTCCACTAATTCTTTGTAGCTAATTTTTTGTTTGCCTCTTTCCATTTTCAGGTTTGGTTCCGGAACCGTCGTCTAAGGCTTAGTCGCAGTCCATCTCAGAAGGTAGTACTTCAAACGAGCAAAGTCGACATCAATGACCATCCCACTGATCTCTCCGTCTCTAACAAAAACTTCGAGGTACTGAAGTCGTCGCGCAATGTCGCTGATCATCCCTTGGATCTCTCGATTTCCAGCAAGGCCAGTCGAAAAAGAAAATCGCCATGCAACATCAATGACCACGGAAGGACACCTCATCCCTACGAGAAACCAGCCATCATTTCTACATCGATGACGTCAGCGAGCTACCATCCCTCTAGTTGTGGCGCCACCCAGCACAGAGCATCACGTGACACACCAAGCGGCGCCATCAATTCGCTGATGTCTGTTGACTTTCTCTCGTAGCAGCCGTATCGAGAGGACGACGAGTCGTTGCGTCACAAATCTCTTCAAAACGCCGTTGTTTTATCCGTCAGTTGCCTTTCCGCATGTCACTTACTACCGTCGTTAAAATGAACTTTAGACTTCAAAGCTTTTCATCACAAAGTATAGGAATGTCGTGGTCCTTGCTACATTGATATCCATGTTTGATATTGGACAACAACTGTACCCATTATTGTGTGTTCTAATAAATAAAATTGTTGTTACTTCATACTTTGTTTCTCAGTTAGTTTTAATTTTGGTCTAAAAAAATCAAAGCAACAGATAGTCGAAGCGATGAATGTTTTTCATGGGTACATACAAATATTATGATAAATGACTTATGGACAGCGTGTGATAGACCAAAGCGTGTATTAAACTAGAGGAAGGTACGTGATAAGATATGTAAGGAAGAATGGGAAATGAAATGGGGCATGTATAGGAAAGAGAGAGAGAGAGTGTGTATATATTAGATTTCAAGACTGAGACAGAATTTTGAATACAGGACTGGTCTAGAGAGGTAGATGAGCAAGAGAGAGAGAGGTACTTAGAAAAAGAAATAAGATGAAGAGCAATTAAGAGAAGGATACAAATTTGGAGAAAAAAATTGTGTTAAATTTTTAATAAAATGTAGAAGACGATCTCTCTCTCTCTCTATTTCTTTATATCGTTATCTCTTTCTGCTCGTATAATTATCTTTCCACGTCTATCTCGACGGATCGTTTTCCCATTCTACCTTTACCTCCCTCTAACTCTTTCTTATTCTTTCCCTATCTCCCTTTCTTTTTCTCTCTTATCGATAACTTTTTTGGGGGGAGGGGGACAAAAAAGACAAATCACGATCCTGAAGATTTGACTAGGTTCACTTCTGATATTAAAGTAAGTGAATTATCACATGGCATATGAAAACTCTCGACAAGTTAGTTAGTTTGAGAATTGGATGTGAATTATAGTAGACAACTACTCTAAAAGGAAGCTGAAAAGCAGAGAAACAGACAGGTGAAAGTGTAAATGAAATAAGACCCCCCAAAAAAAAAAAGAAGAAGAAGAAGAAGAAGAAAGTTGCGACTTATTGAAAAATGTAAGTACTATACGTATAGGAACTCAATTCGGTTGAATCGGTCAAATGTCACTGTGGCATAGTGCCGGACAACTTTCCCATTTGTTTTAATAACAAAAAAGATTAAAATGTCATTTTTTCAAAATGTATGACTCGGGAGGGTCTTTTCCTCAGAGGACCTATATGCTATCCATAATGTATACATGACAGACCGGGGAGTTGCCAATGACTACGTCACAATCCGCTGATCAAATTGCGAATTTGAGATTTGCATAGAATTAGCGATCTTATATTTGTAACATTCATAATTACCTTATTATAAGTCCGATTTACTTCAACATTTCGCCAATCTGTTTCTTTTGTTTTTCTGCTTTCATGAAAATGAACTTATAACAACGGTTGGATTGGTAAGGGTTGATAATACACGTTTTCAGTAACAACTACCTCGTCACCAACCACCCAGACATTTACCCCCAGGCTAGGACACACTGGGTCAGTTATCCCACGACTAAAATTCCTTATTACAATAATGTCCCTTAATAAAGTTGTTCAAATTAAAATTTGGGGCAATTTTATGTTGTTTGTGAAGCACAGGGAGTGTCAAGTCTGACAGACATGAGCTCTAAACAACAACCCACTATTATTATACTCATTTTTTGTAATCATTATTATTATTATTATTATTATTATTATTATTATTATTATTATAGTAGTAGTACTTATCAGTGGATTCACATGGTACATTCATTTTTTGTTTTACAATGCATATATAAAGGCATAATAATTATTTCAAATATGGTTATGGGTAAAAAGGTATAGCCATGCTAAAAGCAGGGGTGATTAAAATAGTTTGATTAGTTGTCTGGTGGTTCTAATCCAGGGATGGTTTCCGGGATGATTAGCAAGGAGTATATAGAGCATAGCCATTATTTCACTGGAGAAAAGATCTATTCACAGCTCAAACGAGCCTGATGAATATCCAACAATTCTCAAAGATCCGGCATGACGGGGAGGTCCTTAGTTTACTAATCGTTTCATATTGTCTCCAAGCACTCTTTGATCCTTTTATAACCTACCCACCAAAAAGTGCCGACCGTGCCGAAAAGGACATGTCTTTTTAGACGGTGTGACTGACCAAGCTCCATCGCCGAAATCTTTTGTTAGTTGATGACAATTAGGATGTGCGGTAATGAAGATCATTTTATTGAAACCCTGGTCCTTGTGTTTCATTTGATAATGCCTGGTAACCAATCAAAATGCTGAGTAAGGTGACAGCTATCATGCATGCACAAGAAGACACGCGCCAACAAAGTCTTTTAGAAAGCACATTCTCTTGATGACCATCAGTCCCAAGACATTCAGACCTCCAAATTCGAGAGTCTATCTTACATTTCGGAGAGTTCCCAATTCAATCTCAAACAAGATGACAAACATCGCCATGACAACCATGCTTCCTTCCCCCTGCTCTCAACTGATGGAGAAGCAAACTGAGATTATAGAAGCTGAATTCATCATCAACACACGCCCTGATATCACTACTAGAGATCGGCTGGCACGAACACTCAAACTCAGTAACCTCTTGATTCATGTGAGTTTTCTTCTTATTACAGCTTATTGTATACATGTGTTATATTATTAGGTCAGATTATAGATATCAAATTGTGTTTTCTCTCTTCTGTCAGCATATTTGTTGTTGTCACAGAGCGCTATATAATAACGTCGTTAACATGACTTTGTGAAGATACTCACAATACGAAGAGCCACTATATGTGATGATAATCATTGTAAATTGAGTGACTGTTTATAGTTTTTAGTTTGACCGGGGTGTACAAAATAAAAAAAAGAAGTTCACCTCTATCAATGGTATATTATTAATACTCTCTCAGTATCTGTGTAACAATAAAACTCCCTCATTTTTGTCTTTTTCCATTTCCAGGTTTGGTTTCTGAACCGTCGTCTAAGGCTTCGTCGCAGTCCACCTCAGAAGGTAGTAGGCCTACTTCAAACGAGCAAAGTCGACGTCAACGACCACCCCACAGATCTCTCCATCTCTAACAACGCCGAAGTAAGGAATTCGTCGTGCGACGTCGCTGATCACCCCACAGATCTCTCGATCTTATGCAGCAAGGTCAGTCAGTCGCAAACGGAAATCGCCGTGCGACATCCTTGACCATGAAAGGCCATCTCACTCATGCAAGAAAGCAGCCATCATTCTAACATCGATGACGTCAGCGAGCTACCATCCCTCTGGTTGTGGCGCCATCCAGCACAGAAAATCACTTGATACACCATGCGGCGCCATCAGTTCGTTGATGTCTGTTGGCTTTCTCTCCCGTAGCAGCCGTATCGAGAGTACGCCGAGTCCTGACGTCAGACATCTCTACAGAATGCGGTTGTTTTATCCGTCAGTTGCCTTTCCGCATGTCACTTACTACCGTCGTTAAAACGAACTCTAGATTTAGAAATCACAACGAAGTAGAGGAATGTTGTGATCTTCATTGCTTCAGTCATATCCATCTTGACTTTAGACAAGTGTACACATAAATGTTATTACTACTAAAATATGATTTTCTTGCAGTTGAGTTATTGCTGTTCAAATTAACTTCAATTTGTTTTCGATTTGTTTTGTCGCCTAATCTAAATACTTTCAGAAAAGAAACGAAGTTTTATTGTATGTTAATTTTGGTTTTAAAAATGTCAAAATCAACAAGTGGTCCTATTAAAGCCCCTCTGCACTAGTTTGGCCAGGAGGGATTAGAGGGATTAGCGTGGTCACTGACAGGTGGTTATCTCATCAACTCAGCTCTCAATTAAGATAAGAAAAAGAGGGTCATGGGGGACCAATGGGCACCGCTTAGGCATTGTTTTCTATATAGAGGGAGCAAGTAGTGCAGTGGGGCTTTCAGAGATCAAAGTTAATTAAAACGTACACGTATGGTAACCTAACAACTAGAGGGCAGCATGTGACAGATTGAGGCGCGTATTAAACTCGTGGAAAATGGGAGAAATAAAATGCGATATGAAAAGGAAAATAAGAGCGTGTGTAAATAATGGAGCCTGAGAGAGAGAGAGAGCGAGAGAGAGAGAGAAGCAGAGAAAGAGATGATGAGAGAGCATGAGAGACCGACAGACAAACAGAACACGATCTCAACTACTTTCGAAAAATCAACCTCACCTTTTGAAACTGGGAACATTTCAGTGGCCTACGTAATACGAACCTATATGATTACTATATGGGGAACACCATGGGTACTGAAATTGCCCTTGAGTTGATTTCTCGAAAGTATTTGTGATCGTGTCACAGACAGACAGGAAGAAAAGGCAGACAGTAGAAGTGGAAAAAGAGGCAGGGATCAGTGGGAAGTGAATTAAGAGAAAGAGCGAACGAAAGAGAGGGATTATCAAAATTATACATTTATTCAAATAAAAAGTATTGATATATTTGTGTCCTTGTCTTCCTTCCCCTCTCTTTTCCGTTTCCTATTCTCTCTCCCCCCATCCCCTCTCTCTCTCCCTCCACTTCTTCTCTCTCCTTCTCCTCCCCTCTGACATCTGCCGATTCCCCCAAGTCTCATACCAGCCTAGCCCATTTCATCTAAACCAATTGCATCATTATCATCTCGATGAGGTCTAATCATCACTTCGTTTACTTTTCATAGTCGAATTGTCAGTTCGTCTATAATGCCCGTTTAAGCCAATTTCCATTTAGTCTAATCACCAATTGGGTCATTGCGCGACTGGTCTATCAGCTGCTAGATGGCAAAATGGAAAATGCTGGCTGGGGGACAGGAGGAGGCTTTGTCGTATGGCGTGAATGTTATGCCTGAGTCACACCTTTGCGTATTTGGCTTGCGTATTGCTGCGTATTTATGGCGTTCATTCCTATTTCTTGATATCAAGAATTGAGTTCTTGATATCAAGAAATTATTATCTGTTGTAAAGCAATGGTAATTCTTGATATCAAGAAATAGGAAAAATGTTAAAACGGCTCGCCATAAATACGCAGCGATACGCAAGCCAAATACGCAAAGGTGTGACAGAGGCATTAGACCAAAACAATAGGCTACACAGTTGCCGAAACGATCATTGCTCATTCAAACCAAATACATGTAATGACAAAAACTGTGGTTAATCACGCCAAACATGAAGGGGGAAGGAGGAAGAAAAGAAGAATCATGAACTAATGAATTTATTTTTGCTTGTCAGAAAGTTCTATCGACAAAACGACACACCAAAAACCTCATGACTTTTTTAATTTTTAATTTTGTTTTGTTTTGGTTGTCACACAATTTTCGGAATTGCACTACCACAGAATCGTGGATCCGCCGTGTAAATGATGCGGAATCAGAATAGATGATGACTGAACGACATGGAAAAGAAACAAAACAAGTGTTAATCATCATTAGACCAGCTAGATAACAGGCCAAAGCAAACTGGGTAGACTAATAAAAACAAAATGGGATTAGACAAAATATGAACGAAATCATGGTATTTGACCAAATGACAATATCTTCCCTACATTCAAATCTACATGCAGTATATGCTGTATATAAATAGCCAATGAGAGGAGGGAGGGGGAATGTAGGCCTACTGTATACATGCCTATAGCCCCAAAAATAGATTTAAAAAAAATTTGTTATCAACATTCCACTGGCTTGAACTCTTCCCTCAATAAAAATACATCTCTTTCTGTCTGTCCTTCTCTCTCTCTGTCCCTCTTGAGCACTTTCTTATATTAACCCCCTTCATTATAATATGTGTTGTTTGTGTTAAAACTTCATACTGTAAACAATGAAATACATGTGCATTTATTTCAGTTTTAAAAATAGATTTATTCATTACAGCAGTATATTTGTATGTATTCACAATTACATGATTTCACTTGAAAGGCTAGCAATTACTAGCTCACATCTAAATCAATATATTTTGAATGAATGACATTGCTTGTAAAAAATTCTCAACTTTTAGGTTGTAATCAAAATCTGTTTCAATATAAAACATTGCAAAATTGTGATTACAAATATCATATGAATCAGATGAAACAGTTGCAGAAATATCAATATTTTGAACAATCCAAGAGGTAATCTGACTGATGCATGATCTATATAGTACTTTGGCTCTTAAAGGAAAGACTTACATTCTCTCATATTAATATAATAATCATAATTATAATAATTGATTTTGACACATTTGAATGTTCACCAAATAGTAATCCAATAATCTATTCCACTAGCAGAACTCCCACCTACCTTTACACACACCAAAAATGCACTGAAAACATCATGGTTCAACCACTCTGCTTGTTATCTACTACCAAAACTAGTACTGTGTTCTAGTATACACAAAGTAAACACCCATCTAAAAAGCACACATTTTCATTAAACCTTGAGTTGCTTTAATATAGAGTTAATAACAAAAAATAACTAAAGGAAATATTTCAAAATGAATAACATACATTTAATCTTAAATGATAGCACACTGGACTATAGTGAATGAGATAGCATGATGTTGATATTGCAAAAGATTTGTGCTTTACAATCTCATTAAAACTAAAGGAGGGCAGGGAGGGTAATTGCTACCGGCACAATAATGTCTTTTCAGCCCTGTCCTTTACATGATGATTTCCCATTCAAGAATCGTAAAGAAGAAAGACTGATAAATATGAATTACCTATTTAGGAGAAATAAGGGATTTAAATGTAATAAAATAAATAACATTATAAATAGAAAAGTACTAATAACTATTTTTCCACTTGCATAAGAGTTGAGCATTCATTCAAAGTACAATTAAGTAAAATCAGTCTAAATGTATCTCAAACTTTGTGCAAAAATACCCAAATATATACCCTGGTACCCCAATATGATATAACTACCCAGTGTCCGAGGCACACTTCCACACCTCCCCTAACCACATTCATGCATTATCTACACATCTTTGTCTGCTGTGAGCTTGAAGAGCATGACCTTATGAACTTTGAAGAGCTAACGCCTTTCTGGCTCTCAACAGACCTAAAACGAACACAACCATCAACAAAGTCAACATGATATTTTGTACAATCTGCAAGACATTCTTGCATGAACCCAGAAGACTTGCATCAAGAAGATACAAAGAGGCACAATGATCTCTAAAACTGCATTCTGTTTTGTTCACATGCCAATGCTGTGTATATCTGTGAAACAAAGACTCTACAAACCTTGGGCATCCTTTCACAAAACTGTCATAAGTTCAAGTTCACTGACATCCCATTGAAACGCCTGTTCAATTTAATAGATATGTTTTCATAGGTTGTTGGCAAAAATCATACTTAAGATGATTTTGTGAAACGCTGCCCTGGACCATATGTTTTGGACTGTTAAAAAAAACTTCTTCACCACCTTCCAAGACATGATCTCTGCAACTCTCCTTTTTCTGCCACTCTCCCATGTCCAATGCCTCCAATCACAATCAAATACAGTAGAGGGGAACATTTTGTCTGTCGAGGGATAGACAAGCATTATTTCATATTCTTTTACATCTACTAAAGTTAATGTCCTCCTAGCTCTCAGCATACAACTTTTTAATAAATGATTACGAGAATAGAGGTAAAGTTATCCACAAAGAGGAGGACATTCTGAGTGCAGAGACCTGTGCCTCTATCCTTGCTAGATGATACAGCTGTTATTCCCACTCCACACATACGGAGGTAATACGTATGCAACTTGCAACCGGTCCAAACTGGATAAATCCATCTCAACTTTCCTCCTTAGAGATGCCTGTCCAAGATGACACAACTGTATTCAAATCATGCACTCTCTACGAGTTGGGTTCACATACTGCCTTTGCGGCTTCCAGTCAAAACCGGTTTTTAATCCACTTCATGACTGGGATATAGTCCAGTTCATATACTACACAGCTGTCCTACATGACAAAGAAGGGTTCATAGCTGGTAGAGAAGACTATATTACGAAGGGGTATTCACCCAGCCCAAAACAGAATAACCTGCTTCAATCAGATATGTTCCAGTTTAGAGGTACGTCTCTGTCACTGTAGACACAAGTTATAATCACAGCATATACAAAAGGCTCTTCAGAGGTGGGTTCACATATTGTCCATGTAGCTTCCAGTCCAAACCAGAAAAATCTGCTTCTTCAAGTATCTCCTTCTCCTTGGTATCCTTCTTCTCGCCAACATCATCTTTCCTGTAGGAACACATGAAGCAATAAACATTGGTACATGTTCAGAATACATGAAGATACAATGATTTACATGACGGTCTTATCAATAATTACAAGAAATATACACATATACAACTCGAAATTTGAAATACTGCTGAAACACTAGCATCAGCATGTAGTACAAGACCTACATGTAGTCTGTTTTATGGTTTATCTATAGAATATTATTCCTTATACATATGCAAGAAAGTTGTAATAAAATGCCATATTCTTATGAATGATTCATCTTTTCATATATGCTCTATCAAGTTACACTTTAGCTTTTTATATTACACTGAATATGTGTCCCTCAACAACATTGACCAAAAACGTAATAGTCATAATAATTAAGACCCTATGGTATGTTGAATTTCCTTGATATTTTCTAGTTCCCTTCAAGCATTAAACTATGTACTTTTACAAGAATTGCTGCTAAAGAATTAAAATGGATTACTATAGTAAAGTAGATCTTTTATCCATATGGCAAGATTAGACAAGATCAGGGGTGCTCTCCACAAGAGAGGCTGGGTGTAAACGACTTCCAAAGTTTACTTAGTACTTATGACCCAATGTATTTATAAAAAAAGTAAAATTCCCCATGCCAGAGAATCAGTGGCTGATCCCAGGGGCACCCCCTCCCCCCAAAAGGGGAGAAAAAGGATGGGGGGGGGGAGAAGATTTATGGGCTAATGACTGTTGGTTTTGCTTTATTGCTTGCTCGTCAGAAAAATTAGTAGTAAAAACAACATATCAAAAACTTGCTGGCCTTTTATCATTTTTCTTTCTTGTCAAAGAATTTTGAGCCCCCTGCAAAAAAAAATCCTGGATCTGCCACTGAAAATATCTTGTTTGCTAGATGCATGGTTGAAGACTATATACTTACGTAAACTCTCTGTAGTAGAGCCTTTCAAGAAGTGCACAGAAGGCACCAAAGAAACGTGAGGTGAAGACTGTATCACCCTCTGCACCAAGGTATCCTAGAACAACGGCTACCTTGTCTGGTTGAATGGTGTCAACCAAAGCATCTAGTACTGCCTTCTCTACCTCCTGAATAAGAATACAATAGAAAGAAAGTAATAATTTACATCATTACAATGCCATGGCAACCATTGGTTAAATAAAAGAAGTTGCACAAATCTTTGAATAAAGTAATTGGATTTCCAGAAACTTACATGAACTTTCTTTCAAAACTACTACTTTGAAGGACAGAAGTTTCAGGAAGCAGATGAGAACTCTGAATATTGTTTCTTGATCATCTTTTCTACAGGTTAGATAATAAATTAATATGCAATCAAAGAGTTCCATTTGATTTAGAAAAAATTTAATTTTATAACAGTACAGGTATTTTAATAAGTTGTAATTTTATACACTTTTGTCATTGTACTGTAACTATCATTTATTAAATTTCAAAGCAATTTCCGAAGATGAAAGTATAATAATCTGGATATATCTTCTAAATATTTCAGTTATCATTATTATAAATGAGAAGGTTATAAAATTGCATTGTAAAATCCCAGTTGATGATATAAAGCAGTTACAGAGAGTACCTCAGGGCACAAGCTTTCTCAAAAATGTAAGCTCCTTCAGAAACAAAACAAAATATTAAAAAAATCTCACCTTTCTATTTATTTTCCCATCATTGTCTTTGTCCACTTTCACAAAAGCTTTCTTGTATAGCGCCCTCCTGCGTTGACTGATGATGCAGTGCCTGCGTAGGTACTCTACGGGAGACATCTCAGCCAAATCACCCACGTCCATAGGAAGTTCAAACCTAGCCGCTCGTCTAGAGAGGGCGATACGACCCCTCAACCAATCACTCTGTTTCAGCATCTGCATGGAATAATATAATAATGTAATGAAAAATATTGATATCAATGGAAAATTCAAAGAATATTTCTTTGCTCACAGAAACAATAACTTGAATTTTCCTAGAGGTCATCAATTTGAAGGTTATATGGGAGTGAGATTCACCCTGATCTTTACAAACACTCCTGTTTTTTAAAGTTTTATTCCCTTGAATCATGAATTAATCTTATCTTACATTCAAGAAAGAAGTTGATTTTAATTAGTTCCAAAGCAGAAATGATAATGATATCTTTACACAAAATGATTAAGTCTGGTAAAGCCAACCATGTTTGGAAAACCTATTCACAAACTGCCTATGATCAAGTAAATATGGTCTATAAATTTCAGGACTATGTTTTTTTAAACTAATAATTCATTATATATAAATAACATAATACAATAAAATGCCACCATCCATGGCATATATTTAGCCCTCTCCAGGACAGCATACTCACTTACTGGGAGAGTAATTAATCAAGGATCAAGATTTCAAGTTATGGTAAAATTATATATATGTACAGTGCCATGAACATGAATATTCATGTAATGAATATGCATGAAAGATGAATTCATTTTGTTTCACTCACCCTAGTGGTTGGTTCCAGTAGGCTAGCAAGGCCTGGGGGAGGTTGTCCATCCTCATCATCTGATTGGTTGCCACCCTGACGCTTTGCTCTCATCTGGAGGTCAAGTAATTGCTGCAGAAGGGATCAAATGAGGAATGAGATGGTCAAATTCAGTGCAGTTAGAAATTAAGTCCAATTCTGATGATATAATAAGTGAATAAATAGATGAAGCAAAAAAAAAAAAAATTAAAAATGATGAGATGGAATTTAAAGCAAGTTTAAAGGTGACTATACACTCTGCTGTGAATTCTCTGTGTGACTGGAGTTGAAAGTGAATACTACTTATACCAGGTAGAATAAACGTTGACCACTGAACCTTGAACATCGTGGTTTTACTTCGAACTGGGGAGTGGACCTAGCTATTATCAATATGTGGTGATGACGTAAAAATACAGTGACCACAGGAAGTATGAGTAAGACTTCTGAAGAAGTGTGATGTTCTTACACTTTTACTTTCTGTTCACTTCCTAATCTACTTATAAAATATTGAATTAGAATGCCATGCATTACTAATACTTTCTAGCTTTCTTTGATCCTACAGCAGACATACAGCTTTTGACTTCTTTACTTTGCCATGAAATGCTTGAAAATGATAACCGAGTGGATAGGTCTGGGATTTTATTATTGTTTTTCTACTCAAATTTAAAAAACAGGTGAATTTAAAACCAAATATATGGGTAAGACTACATAAAAGATGTACTATGAAGTGGGGTGAGGGTGAGGACTAGGGCCAATGTGCGAATGAAAACCAACAGAAACATACAACTGCGGTGCTATTATTTACAAGCCTGTGCTGTGATGAAAACTTTGGGGACAAAACAATCGATGTAATATGCTACCTCTATGCTTTCAGTGTAATCCTTGATCACACATAATAACATGGAACAATGAAGAAGAAAATAAGTAGTTGTGCACAACACACCATAATGACCTATCTCTGTGTTATAACATGTACATGATCATATGTAAATGCACTATGCTTGTGTCCTTTTTATTTTGCTTCATTTTTTCTTCTTGGAATGTACTGCATCATATGCAAACAGGGCTTTTTGAGCCCAAATCTCTTTAATCAGTAATCCACTTAAGAATCAAAGGGGATGGGGATGATTTGTATGTTGAGCATTTGAGAGAATATGAAACAGATGAATGACATATATCTATATATCTAAGGTGGACTGATGGATGGATAGAAATATGGAGTAAAGAGACCTGAAAATCTCCTTACTATAGGATCCCCTTTCTGGAAGACTGATGGATGGATGGGGGATATGGAAAGAGTGCATGTGATCCGAGATTGGATATGTGGATAGACGAATATCTCTAAATGACTTGAAAATACATTTTTATGATGGTTATAAAATGAATGAGTAAATGGTTTGGTAAATAAGTGCATCAAGCCAAGCATATATGAGTGCATCTGTGGATTAATAGATTGAGAGGTAGGAATGATGCTGTTGTGAAAATGGACATGATCATCTCCTGCAAGGTTGGGGGTTAAATCATACTCTTCATCAAACGTGGCTCTCAACATGTAAAATGATTAAACATGCAGTTCAAGTGGTCATTCTTTTGATGTTTACTATTTGTGTTGCGGTAACTGATATTTAGAATAAACAATACCCACAACCAAATACAAACACTACAATAAAATGAAAAGCGATTTGTGCAGAACTGTATAAAACTGTAAAGAAACAATTGGAAACATCCCTGAAGCACCAAAACACAAAAAAGCTAACACATTCAGATTTTTCCTGAATCTTTAAACATTCCAATGACATATGTGCGGGAACTGGCAGGATGAAAGTGTGTGGATGTTAAAGAGGGGGGATGATTTAAATCACATCAAATGCATAAACAAAAAGCAATATTATGCATACATACTTTTATAGACTGTTGATTCATCCGGAAAAAGAGACAGTTTTCAGAAAGAGAACAGATAGAAAGAATAGAATAGATGTTAAACAGGGGGAATAAAACATAATACAGAATAGATATTTCATGCAGAAAAGTTAGATATCATTATTTCAACCATTATATAATCCTTCATGCTAAGAATTTCATGCTCATTTAACACAGAATTACATCATGTAATATTCAAGGATTCAGTGGAATTCTGTTAGATTTTGACCATTACTGATAAACATATCATACATGCTAAAATATCAAGAGTAGGGCTGAGTCATTACATTTCCCCCCTCCAAAACTGGTTAACTTTTAAAAATAAATGGGCAGTTTCCTTTAACAATGCACATACTGAAGTCCTCATAGATGGACTTTTTATTTCTACCTCCTTTTTTTCTTCAATTTACGGTTAAACGTTTTTGCTTTTAACAGCCTTTTAACTGTTGGTTAAATGTTTTGACTCAGCCCTAATCAAGAGGCAATCAAGACAAATTTCACATTACGATTATAAAAAGATGAAATATAAGCATGCAATATTAGAAAATTATGGTAAAATCATGTCATGCAGATTAGTTAAGAAAGTACACCATACAAAATGCTTCAAATCAGAATGTCTGTTTGTGTTGAAGTTTCTATTTCTCAATCTCTGTTTACCGGTAAACCAAGATATGAAATATTCTTTGCCTTTGCAATAGTTCCAAGTCACTGAACTTTGAGATCAAAGTAGAATGATTTCTTTCCTATATTCCAATAATCAATCTTCTTTCAGACAAATAAACATGTATTCAATCTGTGTTCTGTTCACATATCATATATTTAAAAAAAAATCATATACAAAATATGTCTGGCAACACAATACATGTGTCATTATAGTAAGCATATTTAAATCGCAGATAACAAAGCAGGAGGATAAAGAACTATCATGCTTGATTTCCTACCTCATTCCCATCTTTAATATAAAGAATAAAATCAAAACAACTACCAAAAAGGTCTAAGTAACTTATTATCTATTTAACTAAACTATAATGAAGTGACATACGAATGGCACACATGTAATGCCGTTGTCCATCATCATGTTTATGATATATGGGTGTAAGCAATTCAGAATGGGTCCATAGATTTATAGCAATAAAGGGGATTATATATATATATATATATATATACCCGATATATATGTTTATATCAAAAACTCAACCTCATTGGCCCTCCTTTGATAAAATAATATCTCTCCCAGCTAAATATTTCTTCTTTGTGATGCATTGATATCTCATTAAACACATTTCAGTTATATCCTTTACTTATAACACTTTAGAGGAAGATGGTTTATAACTGAAGGTCAAAGGTTATATATTTGTACGTACCTGAGGATCCATCCCAAACATATCAACTTTGACCTTGGTTGGAGGTGGGCCCAGCTTCTTCTTCTCCACAACTTCTTGGGTAGCAGGAGGGCTAAAAGCAAATTGAATGTAATTTACCAAAAATATGAACAAATAGCAATATTTAATATAGATGACCAAAGATTCCATCCGCCCTATACATTAGATATGCAATGAATTTATAGCCAATAAGTGGAATCACCTGAATTTTAATTTTTTTCAAAATATTCATACATTTTTAGTATTGAGGATTAAAAGAACAAACACCATTGTTAATCATGGAATGCCATCACTAAATCATCCCATTGATGCAAGGAAACGGAAGCATATTTGGTTTAACACTCCTTTTATTTCTTAATTGCTTTTCACAACTGATACTGAAAATCCCCATGATAAAGAAGCTAAAGCATTGAAGGAATATTTCCTTCGGGGTACCCATTTACTTCACCTGGGTGGAGAGTGGCAGGACTCGACCCGTGAACTGCGTATCTGCTAGACCACGACACCTCTACATCAATAAATTTCGATATTTTCCTTCTCTGCAATCTGTACTGATGGACTTCGTTACTGCTCTTGATTGATTTACTTGTAATCAAATCTCTTTAAGTAGAGTCCATTACTCACCCATCATCTGTTTTATCTGGAGCCTTCTCTTCCTCCACCTTAGTCTCTTTATTAGGCAAGGGTTTCACAGGAGGTTCTACTGTAGGTTCAGGCTCTAGGGTAGGTAGGGGAGGAGGTTCGATCTTTACGGACGGAGTCACTTCTTCTATCTTGGCCTCAGAGGGGGGTTTCTTCAGGGATGGTTTGAGTGGGACAGGTGCTGATGTTTCTTCTGGTGGACTCTGAATATAAGATGAAATGACAATGATGAAACAAATTGGTGTGATGTTGTACATAATTTCCTTCCTTTGAATCACTTGATAAATTCAAAGGCTATCAATTACTTAATCCTCGGTACATGTACTAAATAAACAACTACCTTTTAAACTCATATCAGATAATAAATTATACAAGTATATTCATGTATTTAATTTGAAATTTGTCTCTTACTGTCTATGGCTGATTTTTTTTCATGAAAATCTACCGCAATACGGATGTTCTCTTAATAAAAAACATCTTGTGCTTCTACAATACATGCTGCAGAGACAATTACTCCATGGTCAATAATCTACACTATCTGAATTACAAACTCCATACCTGGACCAAACACTACAGCCAACCAAAGCCATAAACCTATCCTAAAAACCCAATTGCAACCCTAACTCTATATATGTATATCTTTGACAAAATAAAACCTAGAGCAGGAGTAACTGTTAGATCACCGATATTGTCATTAATTTCCATAAACAATATTAATGAACATTCAGGATTTCAAGTCAAACATATGTGGTCTAAAATTTGGCATGAGACAAGTGAGCTGGAAGCATACTCTAACAAGAAGAGTAGACAAAATTAATTATATGGAATATTAAATAAAATGTTAGTCTTTCTTACCTTATTGACTATTTGAATGGGCTTTTTCTCCTTCTTCACGACCGGCTTCTCTTTGGGCAGGTCTTTGGGTGGCTCCTGTATCCTGACCTCCTTCTTGACCTTTGGCAAGGGCGGGACAGGGGGCTTAGGTTTATGTACACACTCCCTAGGAGGTTTGATAGAGAGTTCTGGTGGTGGTGGTGGGGTAGGGGATTTGGGAGGAGGGGAGGGGCTCTTGGGAGGAGGCGGTGTGGGGGACGTGATGGGTGGTGGGGATGATGGCTTTTCGGGCAGCTGCTGTTGGATAGGTGAGGGAGGAGGGCTGGGTATAGGGGTGGAGGCTCTTTCTATCACAAGTTGTTCCTGTTCCGAGTTCCTTCTTGATACTGATGGAGTTGGTGTCTGGGATAGGAAAAAATTATTATTATTTAACATTTATCTTAACAAAATAACATACTGATGTTTGTTCATAAACCCTATTCACTGCCTAATTATGTTTCACAACATTTAATGTACATCTATTTTGAGAAAAAAGGTTATTGTGTATAATACTTGGCAAGTACAATGTATATCATGCAAGATGTAAGTAAGTCATTACCAACACTGTGAATACCAAGCATGAATCAATTCACCGAAAGAAAATAACATTTTAAGGTCTAAAAAACAGTCAATGTGAATAACATTAAATCTGTGGATATTCAGTTAAACATTGAGTTCGGCTGGCTTAGCATGCCAGAAACTCCACACAAAGTTACTTGGTCTACACTTTAATATAATAATAAATAAATTGCTTCTTAATCTATACCTCAATGTAATCACATCAAAGAAGTTCTACATTTGATTTGTACATACAATCAATCAATGGGATATTACTGCATCTTCTTATGTGTTTGATTTCAATTAAACTCACTGGAGCTATTATTTCCGGACTCCATGCCTCCATCGCCTCTGTTGGAGGCTCCATCTGAGGTTCTTCTTCCACCAACAAGGCTGGTGGAGGGTGGGGCTTGGGGGTTCCACTACTGGCTCTGCTATGTCTAATGAAAATAAAATCACAATGTAAAAGAAATATATATATATCGGTGAGCATGCATATATAGCACAGATTTACTTCATATTTCAAACTCTCACTCTTTAAATAAATATTTGCAGTAGTATCAAAGAATGGTAATTTCTCAATCTTTCTGTAACCTATGACTCGACACTAACAGGTGCCCAGGACACATCGGAGCTCAAGATCCAAGTCAGGACCCCCCCCCCAGCCCCCATTTCTAAATTTTAACATGAGGCTCATGCAGACAGACCCTAAATAATTTAATTTTGACCTCCTCCCCCCAAAAGTGTAGAGCTCTGAGAAAGAGAGAGTGAATAAAAAATAATTTACCATCTTCAATGTTGATGTCCTCCTCCAAGAAGTCATCTTCTACCTCTTCCACTGCCTCCTCCTCCTCATCATCGACTACCGGTGGAGGAGCCTCCTCCTGGAAGGCTTGTCTCCTCCTAGGAGCTGGAGGGGATAGGGTGCGGTCGTGAAGATGGAGGGGAAGTTTGGAAACAAAGTTGGTGTAGTATGGTACTCTCCCTCTTTGTACCTGTCATATAAAATATGAAATAATTTTGATTGAAGGTGGGCTTTATGGTAAGAACCTGAAATACTTTCTTTTTCAAAAAGAAGAAAATATCAAATAATTCAATTACCGGTAGTTTATCCTAAATTGATTAAGTTTGATAAACAATAACTAAACACATATCTAAATCTATACAAAACTGTCTTCCTGAATCAAGCCTGTCAAAATCAAATGCTTAGATTGTCTACATTCTTTCATATTAATGTAAACATACTACTTAAATCTCTTTGTGATGTTTCTAATATATAAACACATTACAGGATATACAGATTTACTTACATTATTATGTCTGGGAAGACTTGAGATCTCTCGTTTCTGCCAGCAAAAATAAGGGAAAAAAATGCAATATTAAAATATTAATTGAAAATGAACCATTGGTCACTATTTATTCCACAATTGATTACATTTCATCCTCATTGTCTTTTCTATCTCACTCCTTCCTTGTCTCTCCCTCTCTCCTGGTTCCTCGTGATTCTTCCAACATCCCCGCTCCCTTGCCTTATATTCCTGTTTACCCACTCTTTCTCCGGCCCTCTTGTATCTCTTTCAATTTTTTCCCAAAGTAAAAAATAAAGAGACACTGAATAATAAAGTAATTTAACAATGCTTACCAGTTTGATACTTCTAAACATTTTGAAAGCAAAGTAATAATCCCTCTGTGAAGCAACACAGCCAAGTAAAGTTTGCCTCATGAATGCAACTCTACCTATAGTACATCCAGGTCTATTCTCATAACACTCCGCATTGGTCTCATAGATCTTATAAACACTGATTATTTCTTCCACGATATTAAAACAAAGAGCTCTTGATATCACAGGTGTAGGGCCTACACACATGATTACTACACTTCACCATGCATGAAAACAGAGAGGATGGGTCTGTTACAGTTCACTGGATCATGTCATTTGATGTGTCCACTTGTTTGCACACAGGTGTGTCTTCATCAGCTCGAGATTACCAAATAGCCCGCTATTTCTGATTTGGGAAATAAGCCCGAGTTACAACTCGCGGCTTCATCAGCCCGAGTTTCATGGATCTCGTGCTTGAGAAATTAGCTCGAGATATTTTGCTCAGCTTGGGCATAGTGCGAGTCTTCGGGCTGGTGAAGACGCACCGGACAAATAGCGGGATATTTTGCAAACTACAGTATTGCTTGAAATAAAGTAGACACATTACCACCTAGTCACACCAAAGTCTATGGAACAATACATGCATTCATACGTGACACAGTGTGAGAGTGTCTACTTTATTTCAATTACTGTAGCCCAAGATATCTTGGGATGACTATCTTGACCAAATATCCCGCTAATTGCAACTGCGGGCTAATTGCAACTGCGGGCTGATGATGACGCAAATTAGCTGGATAATTTGCGATCGGGATAGTTCAAATAGCGGGTTATTTGGCAATCTCAAGCTGATGAAAACAGGCCTATTGTCTGATTTGGTAACTAAAACTGTAGTACGAGGTGATAACATTCTTATTTGTTGTTTTCTCGAAAGTTGATATTCAGTGGATAAACATTGCCTCTTGTTTTTCTTTGAGGAAGGAGTCTTGAAGAGCAGCTCTAAATTGTTTGAGAGAACCTGTCATTTTACTTTCAGGAATGGAACTCCAAAAAAGGTTTCATTGTTACTTGTGAATACAACTGAACTACCAATGGCTTTCCTAACAGGTATAATCAGTATGATTAAAGTGTCGAGCTTAAGACACATACAATCTGAGGCTTTCCCCTTTACATCCCTCAACTCTGAAACTGAATGATGTTGCTGTTAGAATTGCCTGATCGATAATCAACTTGGTCATTAACAGGTTGACAATATATATAAACATTATAATTTGAAAGTGCAAAAGGGTGGAAAATTGCCAATGGGTTAATTATTATGAAACAAATATCTTTGATGTTTGACAACATTGACAAATAGACTTTGAGCTTCAGCAATATAGTTCAAACTAATATGGTTCAAGCTCTATATTTGATTTGAGGACAAAAGTTTATTAACTTACAGTGATAGGTGCTGTCTTTGGCCTTGTCCAGTTATATCTTCTATCATGATGAGATGGTAGATGAGCTGCCAGCAGCCCTGTTGATGATGTTGGTCTGTGTGAGCTACTTGACGTAGGTCTACACGCTACGGACAGAAAGCACAAGAATGCTGGACTTCTTCTCCAGTCACTTTCTCATATTGTCTAATCAGCTGCTCTTGGGTGTGGTGAAATCGTTCGACTTGTGTCACGCTTTTATTCTGAGCTGCAGACGGTCTGTGTTGCCGTAGCAACACTGCTGATGCACTCTTGGGCCGCTTGCTAATGCTCGGACGGTCTCTGGTGAAAAGTTATAACAGCCCACTTTCTCATTCTTAAAGTTTTCTGTAGAACGAGCACTACGGGGTCTTGACGAAAGCCTATGTTTGATAGTGGGCGTGCCACATTGGACACGCCCATAAGTTGCACTCTTGACCCTTCGATGCAGGTGCTGAGAGGGTGTGGTGGGGCGCAACTCCCGATGGTTACTACCGTTTTCCAAATATCTGTGGGTGGAGTGTGTCGCTGAATGTGGTCGGCAAAAGTCCTTTCCTTGAATTTGCGGTAGCCAGTGGCTAACCAGGGCAGGCTCGGATCAAGCATTGTGGGAATGGCGAGAGGTCAACGCAAGGTCAACGATGGAAAATTACAACTTCCTGATCCAGCTTAAGAAACTACTGGCCTTCAGGATTCTGAATTCAGAATATAAACCTGCATTAAGATAAAAGAAATTGTTGTCTTAAAAATTGCTGAATAAAAATGCTATGCAATAGTTTGCTGACTAAAAAATTATTCACTTATTACCATAAAATAGGCATTATAAGTTAGCAAAGGAATGAAAAATGGTTAGAATT
>CP137672.1:13557939-13632571 GCA_037976565.1 Mesocentrotus franciscanus | reverse complement strand
AGGGCTTTTTGAGCCCAAATCTCTTTAATCAGTAATCCACTTAAGAATCAAAGGGGATAGGGATGATTTGTATGTTGAGCATTTGACAGAATATGAAACAGATGAATGACATATATCTATATATCTAAGGTGGACTGATGGATGGATAGAAATATGGAGTAAAGAGACCTGAAAAGGCTGAAAATCTCCTTACTATAGGATCCCCTTTCTGGAAGACTGATGGATGGATGGGGGGATATGGAAAGAGTGCATGTGATCCGAGATTGGATATGTGGATAGACGAATATCTCTAAATGACTTGAAAATACATTTTTATGATGGTTATAAAATGAATGAGTAAATGGTTTGGTAAATAAGTGCATCAAGCCAAGCATATATGAGTGCATCTGTGGATTAATAGATTGAGAGGTAGGAATGATGCTGTTGTGAAAATGGACATGATCATCTCCTGCAAGGTTGGGGGTTAAATCATACTCTTCATCAAACGTGGCTCTCAACATGTAAAATGATTAAACATGCAGTTCAAGTGGTCATTCTTTTGATGTTTACTATTTGTGTTGCGGTAACTGATATTTAGAATAAACAATACCCACAACCAAATACAAACACTACAATAAAATGAAAAGCGATTTGTGCAGAACTGTATAAAACTGTAAAGAAACAATTGGAAACATCCCTGAAGCACCAAAACACAAAAAAGCTAACACATTCAGATTTTTCCTGAATCTTTAAACATTCCAATGACATATGTGCGGAACTGGCAGGATGAAAGTGTGTGGATGTTAAAGAGGGGGGATGATTTAAATCACATCAAATGCATAAACAAAAAGCAATATTATGCATACATACTTTTATAGACTGTTGATTCATCCGGAAAAAGAGACAGTTTTCAGAAAGAGAACAGATAGAAAGAATAGAATAGATGTTAAACAGGGGGAATAAAACATAATACAGAATAGATATTTCATGCAGAAAAGTTAGATATCATTATTTCAACCATTATATAATCCTTCATGCTAAGAATTTCATGCTCATTTAACACAGAATTACATCATGTAATATTCAAGGATTCAGTGGAATTCTGTTAGATTTTGACCATTACTGATAAACATATCATACATGCTAAAATATCAAGAGTAGGGCTGAGTCATTACATTTCCCTCCAAAACTGGTTAACTTTTAAAAATAAATGGGCAGTTTCCTTTAACAATGCACATACTGAAGTCCTCATAGATGGACTTTTTATTTCTACCTCCTTTTTTCTTCAATTTACGGTTAAACGCTTTTGCTTTTAACAGCCTTTTAACTGTTGGTTAAATGTTTTGACTCAGCCCTAATCAAGAGGCAATCAAGACAAATTTCACATTACGATTATAAAAAGATGAAATATAAGCATGCAATATTAGAAAATTATGGTAAAATCATGTCATGCAGATTAGTTAAGAAAGTACACCATACAAAATGCTTCAAATCAGAATGTCTGTTTGTGTTGAAGTTTCTATTTCTCAATCTCTGTTTACCGGTAAACCAAGATATGAAATATTCTTTGCCTTTGCAATAGTTCCAAGTCACTGAACTTTGAGATCAAAGTAGAATGATTTCTTTCCTATATTCCAATAATCAATCTTCTTTCAGACAAATAAACATGTATTCAATCTGTGTTCTGTTCACATATCATATATTAAAAAAATCATATACAAAATATGTCTGGCAACACAATACATGTGTCATTATAGTAAGCATATTTAAATCGCAGATAACAAAGCAGGAGGATAAAGAACTATCATGCTTGATTTCCTACCTCATTCCCATCTTTAATATAAAGAATAAAATCAAAACAACTACCAAAAAGGTCTAAGTAACTTATTATCTATTTAACTAAACTATAATGAAGTGACATACGAATGGCACACATGTAATGCCGTTGTCCATCATCATGTTTATGATATATGGGTGTAAGCAATTCAGAATGG
The DNA here is from genome assembly GCA_037976565.1 of Mesocentrotus franciscanus. Taxonomy (NCBI): domain Eukaryota; kingdom Metazoa; phylum Echinodermata; class Echinoidea; order Camarodonta; family Strongylocentrotidae; genus Mesocentrotus; species Mesocentrotus franciscanus. Next base: position 13,630,598 of record CP137672.1, on the reverse strand, counting down.
GTCCATAGATTTATAGCAATAAAGGGGATTATATATATATATATATATATATATACCCGATATATATGTTTATATCAAAAACTCAACCTCATTGGCCTTCCTTTGATAAAATAATATCTCTCCCAGCTAAATATTTCTTCTTTGTGATGCATTGATATCTCATTAAACACATTTCAGTTATATCCTTTACTTATAACACTTTAGAGGAAGATGGTTTATAACTGAAGGTCAAAGGTTATATATTTGTACGTACCTGAGGATCCATCCCAAACATATCAACTTTGACCTTGGTTGGAGGTGGGCCCAGCTTCTTCTTCTCCACAACTTCTTGGGTAGCAGGAGGGCTAAAAGCAAATTGAATGTAATTTACCAAAAATATGAACAAATAGCAATATTTAATATAGATGACCAAAGATTCCATCCGCCCTATACATTAGATATGCAATGAATTTATAGCCAATAAGTGGAATCACCTGAATTTTAATTTTTTTCAAAATATTCATACATTTTTAGTATTGAGGATTAAAAGAACAAACACCATTGTTAATCATGGAATGCCATCACTAAATCATCCCATTGATGCAAGGAAACGGAAGCATATTTGGTTTAACACTCCTTTTATTTCTTAATTGCTTTTCACAACTGATACTGAAAATCCCCATGATAAAGAAGCTAAAGCATTGAAGGAATATTTCCTTCGGGGTACCCATTTACTTCACCTGGGTGGAGAGTGGCAGGACTCGACCCGTGAACTGCGTATCTGCTAGACCACGACACCTCTACATCAATAAATTTCGATATTTTCCTTCTCTGCAATCTGTACTGATGGACTTCGTTACTGCTCTTGATTGATTTACTTGTAATCAAATCTCTTTAAGTAGAGTCCATTACTCACCCATCATCTGTTTTATCTGGAGCCTTCTCTTCCTCCACCTTAGTCTCTTTATTAGGCAAGGGTTTCACAGGAGGTTCTACTGTAGGTTCAGGCTCTAGGGTAGGTAGGGGAGGAGGTTCGATCTTTACGGACGGAGTCACTTCTTCTATCTTGGCCTCAGAGGGGGGTTTCTTCAGGGATGGTTTGAGTGGGACAGGTGCTGATGTTTCTTCTGGTGGACTCTGAATATAAGATGAAATGACAATGATGAAACAAATTGGTGTGATGTTGTACATAATTTCCTTCCTTTGAATCACTTGATAAATTCAAAGGCTATCAATTACTTAATCCTCGGTACATGTACTAAATAAACAACTACCTTTTAAACTCATATCAGATAATAAATTATACAAGTATATTCATGTATTTAATTTGAAATTTGTCTCTTACTGTCTATGGCTGATTTTTTTTCATGAAAATCTACCGCAATACGGATGTTCTCTTAATAAAAAACATCTTGTGCTTCTACAATACATGCTGCAGAGACAATTACTCCATGGTCAATAATCTACACTATCTGAATTACAAACTCCATACCTGGACCAAACACTACAGCCAACCAAAGCCATAAACCTATCCTAAAAACCCAATTGCAACCCTAACTCTATATATGTATATCTTTGACAAAATAAAACCTAGAGCAGGAGTAACTGTTAGATCACCGATATTGTCATTAATTTCCATAAACAATATTAATGAACATTCAGGATTTCAAGTCAAACATATGTGGTCTAAAATTTGGCATGAGACAAGTGAGCTGGAAGCATACTCTAACAAGAAGAGTAGACAAAATTAATTATATGGAATATTAAATAAAATGTTAGTCTTTCTTACCTTATTGACTATTTGAATGGGCTTTTCTCCTTCTTCACGACCGGCTTCTCTTTGGGCAGGTCTTTGGGTGGCTCCTGTATCCTGACCTCCTTCTTGACCTTTGGCAAGGGCGGGACAGGGGGCTTAGGTTTATGTACACACTCCCTAGGAGGTTTGATAGAGAGTTCTGGTGGTGGTGGTGGGGTAGGGGATTTGGGAGGAGGGGAGGGGCTCTTGGGAGGAGGCGGTGTGGGGGACGTGATGGGTGGTGGGGATGATGGCTTTTCGGGCAGCTGCTGTTGGATAGGTGAGGGAGGAGGGCTGGGTATAGGGGTGGAGGCTCTTTCTATCACAAGTTGTTCCTGTTCCGAGTTCCTTCTTGATACTGATGGAGTTGGTGTCTGGGATAGGAAAAAATTATTATTATTTAACATTTATCTTAACAAAATAACATACTGATGTTTGTTCATAAACCCTACTCACTGCCTAATTATGTTTCACAACATTTAATGTACATCTATTTTGAGAAAAAGGTTATTGTGTATAATACTTGGCAAGTACAATGTATATCATGCAAGATGTAAGTAAGTCATTACCAACACTGTGAATACCAAGCATGAATCAATTCACCGAAAGAAAATAACATTTTAAGGTCTAAAAAACAGTCAATGTGAATAACATTAAATCTGTGGATATTCAGTTAAACATTGAGTTCGGCTGGCTTAGCATGCCAGAAACTCCACACAAAGTTACTTGGTCTACACTTTAATATAATAATAAATAAATTGCTTCTTAATCTATACCTCAATGTAATCACATCAAAGAAGTTCTACATTTGATTTGTACATACAATCAATCAATGGGATATTACTGTACTGCATCTTCTTATGTGTTTGATTTCAATTAAACTCACTGGAGCTATTATTTCTGGACTCCATGCCTCCATCGCCTCTGTTGGAGGCTCCATCTGAGGTTCTTCTTCCACCAACAAGGCTGGTGGAGGGGTGGGGCTTGGGGGTTCCACTACTGGCTCTGCTATGTCTAATGAAAATAAAATCACAATGTAAAAGAAATATATATATATCGGTGAGCATGCATATATAGCACAGATTTACTTCATATTTCAAACTCTCACTCTTTAAATAAATATTTGCAGTAGTATCAAAGAATGGTAATTTCTCAATCTTTCTGTAACCTATGACTCGACACTAACAGGTGCCCAGGACACATCGGAGCTCAAGATCCAAGTCAGGACCCCCAGCCCCCATTTCTAAATTTTAACATGAGGCTCATGCAGACAGACCCTAAATAATTTAATTTTGACCTCCTCCCCAAAGTGTAGAGCTCTGAGAAAGAGAGAGTGAATAAAAATAATTTACCATCTTCAATGTTGATGTCCTCCTCCAAGAAGTCATCTTCTACCTCTTCCACTGCCTCCTCCTCCTCATCATCGACTACCGGTGGAGGAGCCTCCTGGAAGGCTTGTCTCCTCCTAGGAGCTGGAGGGGATAGGGTGCGGTCGTGAAGATGGAGGGGAAGTTTGGAAACAAAGTTGGTGTAGTATGGTACTCTCCCTCTTTGTACCTGTCATATAAAATATGAAATACTTTTGATTGAAGGTGGGCTTTATGGTAAGAACCTGAAATACTTTCTTTTTCAAAAAGAAGAAAATATCAAATAATTCAATTACCGGTAGTTTATCCTAAATTGATTAAGTTTGATAAACAATAACTAAACACATATCTAAATCTATACAAAACTGTCTTCCTGAATCAAGCCTGTCAAAATCAAATGCTTAGATTGTCTACATTCTTTCATATTAATGTAAACATACTACTTAAATCTCTTTGTGATGTTTCTAATATATAAACACATTACAGGATATACAGATTTACTTACATTATTATGTCTGGGAAGACTTGAGATCTCTCGTTTCTGCCAGCAAAAATAAGGGAAAAAAATGCAATATTAAAATATTAATTGAAAATGAACCATTGGTCACTATTTATTCCACAATTGATTACATTTCATCCTCATTGTCTTTTCTATCTCACTCCTTCCTTGTCTCTCCCTCTCTCCTGGTTCCTCGTGATTCTTCCAACATCCCCGCTCCCTTGCCTTATATTCCTGTTTACCCACTCTTTCTCCGGCCCTCTTGTATCTCTTTCAATTTTTTCCCAAAGTAAAAAATAAAGAGACACTGAATAATAAAGTAATTTAACAATGCTTACCAGTTTGATACTTCTAAACATTTTGAAAGCAAAGTAATAATCCCTCTGTGAAGCAACACAGCCAAGTAAAGTTTGCCTCATGAATGCAACTCTACCTATAGTACATCCAGGTCTATTCTCATAACACTCCGCATTGGTCTCATAGATCTTATAAACACTGATTATTTCTTCCACGATATTAAAACAAAGAGCTCTTGATATCACAGGTGTAGGGCCTACACACATGATTACTACACTTCACCATGCATGAAAACAGAGAGGATGGGTCTGTTACAGTTCACTGGATCATGTCATTTGATGTGTCCACTTGTTTGCACACAGGTGTGTCTTCATCAGCTCGAGATTACCAAATAGCCCGCTATTTCTGATTTGGGAAATAAGCCCGAAGTTACAACTCGCGGCTTCATCAGCCCGAGTTTCATGGATCTCGTGCTTGAGAAATTAGCTCGAGATATTTTGCTCAGCGTTTGCGCATAGTGCGAGTCTTCGGGCTGGTGAAGACGCACCGGACAAATAGCGGGATATTTTGCAAACTACAGTATTGCTTGAAATAAAGTAGACACATTACCACCTAGTCACACCAAAGTCTATGGAACAATACATGCATTCATACGTGACACAGTGTGAGAGTGTCTACTTTATTTCAATTACTGTAGCCCAAGATATCTTGGGATGACTATCTTGACCAAATATCCCGCTAATTGCAACTGCGGGCTAATTGCAACTGCGGGCTGATGATGACGCAAATTAGCTGGATAATTTGCGATCGGGATAGTTAAAATAGCGGGTTATTTGGCAATCTCAAGCTGATGAAAACAGGCCTATTGTCTGATTTGGTAACTAAAACTGTAGTACGAGGTGATAACATTCTTATTTGTTGTTTTCTCGAAAGTTGATATTCAGTGGATAAACATTGCCTCTTGTTTTTCTTTGAGGAAGGAGTCTTGAAGAGCAGCTCTAAATTGTTTGAGAGAACCTGTCATTTTACTTTCAGGAATGGAACTCCAAAAAGGTTTCATTGTTACTTGTGAATACAACTGAACTACCAATGGCTTTCCTAACAGGTATAATCAGTATGATTAAAGTGTCGAGCTTAAGACACATACAATCTGAGGCTTTCCCCTTTACATCCCTCAACTCTGAAACTGAATGATGTTGCTGTTAGAATTGCCTGATCGATAATCAACTTGGTCATTAACAGGTTGACAATATATATAAACATTATAATTTGAAAGTGCAAAAGGGTGGAAAATTGCCAATGGGTTAATTATTATGAAACAAATATCTTTGATGTTTGACAACATTGACAAATAGACTTTGAGCTTCAGCAATATAGTTCAAACTAATATGGTTCAAGCTCTATATTTGATTTGAGGACAAAAGTTTATTAACTTACAGTGATAGGTGCTGTCTTTGGCCTTGTCCAGTTATATCTTCTATCATGATGAGATGGTAGATGAGCTGCCAGCAGCCCTGTTGATGATGTTGGTCTGTGTGAGCTACTTGACGTAGGTCTACACGCTACCGGACAGAAAGCACAAGAATGCTGGACTTCTTCTCCAGTCACTTTCTCATATTGTCTAATCAGCTGCTCTTGGGTGTGGTGAAATCGTTCGACTTGTGTCACGCTTTTATTCTGAGCTGCAGACGGTCTGTGTTGCCGTAGCAACACTGCTGATGCACTCTTGGGCCGTCTTGCTAATGCTCGGACGGTCTCTGGTGAAAAGTTATAACAGCCCACTTTCTCATTCTTAAAGTTTTCTGTAGAACGAGCACTACGGGGTCTTGACGAAAGCCTATGTTTGATAGTGGGCGTGCCACATTGGACACGCCCATAAGTTGCACTCTTGACCCTTCGATGCAGGTGCTGAGAGGGTGTGGTGGGGCGCAACTCCCGATGGTAACTACCGTTTTCCAAATATCTGTGGGTGGAGTGTGTCGCTGAATGTGGTCGGCAAAAGTCCTTTTCCTTGAATTTGCGGTAGCCAGTGGCTAACCAGGGCAGGCTCGGATCAAGCATTGTGGGAATGGCGAGAGGTCAACGCAAGGTCAACGATGGAAAATTACAACTTCCTGATCCAGCTTAAGAAACTACTGGCCTTCAGGATTCTGAATTCAGAATATAAACCTGCATTAAGATAAAAGAAATTGTTGTCTTAAAAATTGCTGAATAAAAATGCTATGCAATAGTTTGCTGACTAAAAAATTATTCACTTATTACCATAAAATAGGCATTATAAGTTAAGCAAAGGAATGAAAAATGGTTAGAATTCTGTCTTGGAACCTTTAATTTATATTCATAGTCATTCAAATAATAACCTTTGCCATATATACATTTAAAAAAAATTTATGTTGTAAAAAAGACGAGTTTAACTTTGTAGCATCTTTGAAGCACAATCATACAAAAATAATAACACTAATTTCTAATTGTTACAAATTGACTTGTTTCATTTACATAATTATGTCTCTGTGAAAGTACAATCTCCTTCTCCTCTTTTTATAGTGTAATTATGTTTAATAATTAAATTTGAACTACTATATATATATCACTATACATAAAACCTTGTTTTATGCTTTCTTGTAATTGTATATCATGGTAAATATGACAATGTCAGCCTTCAAGACATTTGCCATGTCGCTTTGTTTTTACAATAAAACGATAAAACTGAAATTGAATTAAAATTGAAAAATCTAATAAAACACATATGTATATATGCATTTATCATAGCCTACTAGAATAACATCATTCTACATATTTACCTATGTGTAACATCTTTGAAATACAATAATTAACAATGAACAATTACTCCTAAAGAACATATTAACATAATCATACCATAATTAAATAGCATGAACAGCATTAACAATAGCATTAGCAAAATTATACAGAAGTACTCTTGGTGCTGTAATTTTGCAATATAAAATATTTCAGACTCTATTTCTTTTATTTATATATTATGTAAATAATGTGACCTGTTATTTTGTGACGAACAAATATATATATATATCAAATCTAATTTTAATCATTGTCAGTATAGGCCTGTAGCCTGTAAGATGTACTCAAAATGTATTAATTTAGTAAGTACCTTATCAATGCTGTCCAAATTCTACTGTATCATACTATCAGCTTGCCACGTTAACAGCACTCGAGTACAAAGCTTAATATAGAGCAAATTTAAGACAAACATTTGACCCAGCGGAACAATTATTTACACAGCAAATTTAAAACAACAACGCGATAACAGGTTCGAATTCTAGACGGTGAAAACCGTATCACCTTGAAACAACCAGGGCACTGTGCACTCTCACCGCCGAAGCTACGGCCAAAGTATGTCGAGTCGGGTTGGCCGGACCCTCGCAAAATTGTTAGAAACTCTTAAAGAAATCTTACCGTGGAAAGTTAAATCCAGTGTATATTCCTTCAACAGTCTCTCATTGTCTCAGTCACTGATATGCCCATGTCCCTATCTTTTGCTTGTTTTTTTTCTTCCTGGTCGTACCTACAAGGTATTTAGAGGGCATTAATAGGAAAAGCAGATACCATTCAGATCAATATGACCCGTGCAAAACACATGATCCGACTCTATACAGCCCGCACAAGGAAGTTGTTTACTTGGTGAGGGCTATTGTTACAGCGTTGCTATGTATTGTGTGCAGAGTGCGTATGTGCGGGGAGCTCATCAGAGTGTGCGAGCCAAGCGAAGGGGGTCGGTCTATTACCCCTCGCATTGTTTTCTGAATCTTTAGTGTGGTTTAAAAATCGGATCTAAGAAAAATAAAAATTGTTTAGTTCTATTTAAAGACAGACTATTGTCACGCAATTACATTTCATCTCACAATTATTGTGCACCTCGATCTTTAACTCTCAGCCAGTGACGTTTGTCCTTCAAGTCTAACATAATTACCATGAATAGCTAGGCGCTAATTTTATTGATTAATTCGACAAAGTATGTCGGTTTAACTAATAGAAGGACACGGACATACAAAGAGTTACGATTGATCCTTTTCTGTTCAAGATTTTAACGATTATTGATGAGTAATTTACGTCACGTTCCCCCTCTTAAAAGTTAATGAAAAAGTCGGCGGAATTATAATTGATTGACGTCCCTATACATATATAATATATCGACGCGATGAGCTCTGAGGTGCCCCTCTCATCCCAAACAAGCAAACAAGCAAATGATCAAATAAACAACAAAAATATCAATTTTTAAAAACATTTATCCCCCTCATACTGAATGGTTCTATCTATCTATCTATCTTAGTATCTTCTCCCGGTTCGGAGGTTGATTGCAACATCTCTCCATTTCACTCTATCTTCTGCCATTCTGGTGCACTCTTGCAGTTTTAGTCCACTCCAGGATCCCGTCTTACAAAGAGTTACGATTGATCCTTTTCTGTTCAAGATTTTAACGATTATTGATGAGTAATTTACGTCACGTTCCCCCTCTTAAAAGTTAATGAAAAAGTCGGCGGAATTATAATTGATTGACGTCCCTATACATATATAATATATCGACGCGATGAGCTCTGAGGTGCCCCTCTCATCCCAAACAACAAGTGCAGGTTTCTTTGATATAATCGTTACTTTCTTCCTCGTATGCCTTCTCGTAGTAAATTTACTGATACTCTCTTTGTATCAAGATGGCCCCTCATGCAACCATATCAACTATCTCAATAGTATACATCTTAACCCATTCTCTGTCTGTCTGTCTCTGTCAGTCTGTCTGTCTGTCTGTCTCTCTCTCTCTCTTGCTCTATCATTCTTCCTTTCTTTCTCTCTCTACTCTCTACCCCAGTCTTCCCCCTTCTCCTCTGCGGCTTTCGATTTCTTTCCCTCTTTCTCTCCCTCTCACTCTCTCTCATTCTCTCCCTCTCTGCTCATTCTTCTTTATGACAAACGAAACAAGCAACACAGAATAAGCAACAAAAAAAACCCAAAACAGAAAAAGACAACAACTATCAAACAGCAAGAACGAAACAAAACAAAAGAAAACAAGCAAATGATCAAATAAACAACAAAAATATCAATTTTTAAAAACATTTATCCCCCTCATACTGAATGGTTCTATCTATCTATCTATCTTAGTATCTTCTCCCGGTTCGGAGGTTGATTGCAACATCTCTCCATTTCACTCTATCTTCTGCCATTCTGGTGCACTCTTGCAGTTTTAGTCCACTCCAGGATCCCGTCTTACAAAGAGTTACGATTGATCCAAATCAATCGTAAGTCCTCCAATCAATCGCAAGTTTGCAGTCTCCTATCTCTTATGTACATAGTTGCGATTGATATCAATCGCAAATAAGTTGCGATTGATATCAACTCTTTGTAATACGGGGCCCAGTTCTTGACATTCAATTCCCAGTTGATTCTGGGTCTCCTCTCGGTCTAGTTCTTTCCACTCTTCCTCAAACACATCCTTTAAGAGGCTTTGGTGCCTTTTAACATGACCAACGTATTTGACTTTTCTCTCCTTAACTAATCCTACCAGTGCAATTTGTTTATGCCCTGCCATGTGCAATATCTCTTTGTTGGTTTTCATTCGTTTCCAGGATATTTTCATAATTCTTCTGTAAATCCACATTTCAAAAGATGTTATTCTATTTTCCATGGCCTTGCTTATTGTCCATGTTTCTGCTCCATACAATAGGACAGACCATTGTTGTTGTTGTTGTTGTTTAGGTTTATAGGCGTTTATCATTCAGGAGTGAATATTTACGCCTCTTCTGTTAGGATTTTTTCCCTTTCAAATTAGATATACTTTTTTTAGTTTATAGATTTGGATAAATTGGATTTTTAAAAGTAAAACTTTTTATTTATACATAACAGTTTACCAGTCTTAACCTAAACGCAAATTTCACCTTTCTATCTGTGAATAAGTATTTCATTGCCAGAAATGTATTCCGAGCTATTTCTATTCTTCTTTATTTCTGCTTCGCATCTGGCATCATCTGTGATATTTCGTCCTAAGTAGATGTAATTACTGACCTGCTCAATGATGTGTCCATCGAGTTTCAAATAGATTCTAGGCTTATTCTCTGTTCTACTAAAAATCATAGACTTAGTTTTCTTGACATTCAGGCATAGATCAAACTCTTCACTTTTGACTTTTACAATGTCCAATACATGTTGTAAATCTGCTTCATTCTCTGCGCAAAGTACAGTGTCATCAGCATAACGCAAATTATTAATATTTATTTTACGCCCCCAATACTAACACCTTTCATATCTGAAATTTCCCTGAATACCAACTCTGTGCACAAGTTGAACAGAGATGGGGACATTACGTATCCCTGACGTAGTCCTCTTTTGATTTTTGTGTAACCTGTAATTACATTGTTAATTTTGATAGCAGCTGTCTGCTCCTAGTAAAGTTTAGATATGAGACGTATGTTCTTACCATCCAGATTAATTTTTTGTAAGCTTTCAATCAATTTGTCGTGGTGAATTTTGTCGAATGCTTTAGAGTAGTCAATAAGGCACACATATATTTCTTTGTTTCTATACCTTTCTGTCATCTTTCTCATACAGAATATGGCTTCACTGGTACCACTTTGAGGTCTGAAACCAAACTGTTCCTTTCCTACTTCATTGTCAATTTGAATTGTTATTTGGTTGAGAATGATCTTTAAGAGCAACTTGGTTACATGGCCCATAAGGCTAATTGTCCGGAAATCTTCACATACACTTGCATTAGGCTTCTTTGGAATTGGTTCAGGTGAAACATAATTGCTACATTTACGGTCAATTAGAAATAATCATGTACTATACAACAAAGGTAGCTAAACTGATCTAAAACATTAATTTCAATTTCACACAATGTCCCATTTTGATTACATGCATTGATAAAGAAATAGCATAATATATGTGAAGATATCGAGAAAGAACATGTATCGCTTTGCGGGAGTCATGCCTTGAGCAACATCAGAAACCATCATTTTCTTTTCGCTATACACTGGAAGAAGAATGCGGTCTTGTGACATCATGCTATTGTCATGTGCAATCAATTCCACTTGCTATTGATTGGTCCTTTGAAGTGGTTTTTGGTTTGGCGGATTGAAGGTCACAAAACACAACTTTTAATTACTTCTTGTATTCACTACCTGACTTGATAAATTCTCGCCATGTAACTATAACGGCGCCTCTGGATGGAGGACAGGGATGAGACAATCCCCTTGCATTCAACATCTACTGTCGGCAAATATGGAACTTTTAGAGCATTGTTGCCAAATCCCCAAAATTAATGAGAAAATTTGCAATTAAATTTGTAAGCAATTTTCCTTTCTTTCTTTCACCATAATGATCATTATTCAGTATATGTTCTGACCTTGAAAATCGAGAATAATTTGTCAAGTTGTCAAAGTTTGAAAAGGAAACCGAATATAGTCTCAGGTTTATATTCAAACTCATTGTACCACTAATCTGGTAATAATTTAGAAGACATACTAAAACACCATAATGTTTGAGATCATTCTCCCGAACCCTCATAAATTATAATTAATCTTATTCTCTTTTATGTCTCTTTTACAACTCCTGATTTTTGATAATTACATGATGATAATTCAGTGATTTTTAAGGCAACAGTCGCTTTAAAGGTACTATGTCCCATTTGCAGGCCCAAAAAATGAAAAGGTTAAATTCCAACGGCATTTGAAAGACAATACTAATTTAGAACTTCCCTAAAAAAAAGAGGGCTTGAAAATGTCTTTAAGTGGGAAAATAACGACTATTAGTTGTCGAATCGACTTAGGAGCTATAGAGCCAGTAAGTAATAGTCTGATTTTTCAGACCATTGTACCGAATGGTCGTACGTTTTATGCTGCGCAAAGATTCAATCAGTTTAATTTTGGCCATTACAAGAAGTGGGTTATTGATGTAGACAAATGCTCATGTACCCTTTACAGCTCATTTTATGTATGTTATTACCAAAGATGAAAAAAGGCCAGTCAGTCACTCAATAGTGTCTGACAGTGAAGTCTAGCAAGTAAACGGGTTTCCTTGCATAATTTGAATATTAGGACACTGCTAACGTTTAAATTTCACAGATAGGACATACATGACATATTCATAATTCCTGCAAAGTTCTACAGAATTTGACGTTGGCTGCAAAAGGGACATAGTATCTTTAACAAAGGCAATGTATTCACAAAATAATGAGGCTGTTAATATCAATATTTCGTCAAAAGAATCCACTTGTGGGGCGTTTAGAGGAATTGAAGAAGTATATACAGGAAAGGGAAAGAAAAGAAGTGATGATAAAGGATTGATGTTTTATTAAACACTTACACGAGACTATATTTTTTTCTTCTCGGAGTTGTGTACAAGAGGTTTAAATGAAAATAAGTGAAGATTGGGGAAGGAGTGGTCGAAATTGAGAAGGTTGTGAGCAAATCACAAAAATTGAAGAGTGTAAAATGAAGAGTGAAGTTCTGAAAAGAACTGTTGGTATCCCTGTTACACCCACAAATGTAATAACGCCCACAAATGTAACAACGCCCACAAATGTAATAACACTTTACCCACAAATGTAATAACACCCACAAATGTAATAACACTTTACCCACAAATGTAATAATTTCACCCACAAATGTAATAATTTTGAATCACCCACAAATGTAATAATGACTTTACCCACAAATGTAATAAATTTGAAGGGATATTTTGTCGAATTTGTTCAAAACTAAAACCCTGTAATAAAGCATGGGTATAGCGCGCAGTCTTTACTCCAGACCCGGTTATTTCAAAAATTTAAAAATCTTCAAAACTAAGACCCCATAATCCTTTTCCTGTGGAATAACATGACAATCGAGCGTAGTCTTTCCTCCAGACCCGGTCATTTCAAAAATAAAAACAATAAAAAACAAAACCAAAAAAATCAAATCTAAGACCCAACAATCCTCCAAACTAAGACCCTGTAATAAAGCATGGGTTTAGAGCGTTGTCTTTACTCCACACCCGGTTATTTCAAAAATAAAACAAAACAAAACAAAAACCTTTTAAACTAAACCCCTCCATCTTCCAAATTAAGACCCGGTAATAAAGCATGGGTTTAGAGCGTAGTCTTTACTCCAGACCCGTTTAATTTTTTTAAATCTTCAAAACTAAGACCCCATCATCTTAGTCATGTGGAATAACATGAGTATTGAACGTAGTCTTTCCTCCAGACCCGGTCATTTCAAAAATAAAAAACAATAAAAACAAAACAAAAATTCAAATCTAAGACCCAACAATCCTCCAAACTAAGACCCGGTAATAAAGCATGGGTTTAGAGCGTTGTCTTTACTCATCACCCGGTTATTTCAAAAATAAAACAAAACAAAACAAAAACCTTTTAAACTAAGACCCCTCCATCTTCCAAATTAAGACCCAGTAATAAAGCATGGGTTTAGAGCGTAGTCTTTACTCCAGACCCGTTTAATTTTTTTAATCTTCAAAACTAAGACCCCATCATCTTATTCATGTGGAATAACATGAGTATTGAACGTAGTCTTTCCTCTAGACTCGGTTATTTCAAAAACAAAACAAAACAAAAACAAAAACTTTAAAATTAAGACCCACCATCTTCCAAACTAAGATCCTGTAATAAAGCATGGGTTTAGAGCATAGTTGTTCTTCCAGACCCGGTTATTTAAAAAAAAATGATATAATATATACAATATTTAAATACATTTAAGGTCACTTATTCGATTACTTTTTTTTTACGAACATTGAATTCCAGGATATTTGTGGGCGTTAGAATTTTTACATATTAACAAATCGTCGACGGTCAACGAACCATCGAATCGGTCCCTCCTCTGTGTGTTATATATTATGGACCATTTTGACTGATTTGTCAGTTCGTGTGACCGCCGACCAATCATTTATTTGTGACGTGTTGTATCCACATATGTTATAATGTAATTTATTTTTAAATGAAAAAAAAAAGAGGAATAAAATGGTGGGACTTAGTTTCGAAGATTTGTTTAAATTTCTTTTTCTTTTGAAATAACCGGGTCTGGAGGAAAGACTACGCTCTATACCCATGATATTACTAAACGATGTAAAGGTAGAATTAATGCTATCAAAAGTCTAGCATACGCCAAGTGGTCTGGAGATGCAAAAGAACTAGTGATGGTATATAAAGCATTAATACTATCAATAATTGACTATGGTTGCGAAGCATACAACTCGGCTACGGCAAGCGCAAAAATATGTTGAATTCAGTTCAGTACCAATCATTATTTGTTTGTGCAGGTGCACGGAAAGGTACATCCCTTAAAACTCTGCAAGTCGAACTAGGCGAAATGCCTCTTGATTTAAGGCGAGAAATGTTATCAATTAAACTAAGAAAAAGAATCGAGTATGCGCAACCATCCTCTGAACGAAGATGTGAAAGATTGTTGGCAATTCAATATACTTGGAGGTACTAACTCTAGATTAGCCTTTGGACGTAGAACCAAGGAATTTGCATTAAAATTTAGTTACATACTAGAAGAACCATTGAAGTATTTTTTCAACATTCCCTTTGGCAAATACTCTCCCCACGTATCATCTGAGCTAAAAGAGGTGATAACGAAAACAGATAACTGTTTTGCTCAAAAACAAGCAGCCCTAGAATTGATAAACACGAAATGGAATAATTATTTACACATATATACAGATGGATCTAGATCACCGGAAAAAGACTCTGCTGCTGCGGCATTTCATGTGCCTTATTATGATGTTTCCCAATCTAAGAGATTAGCTAATTTCACATCTTCTTATAGAGCAGAGATGGCCGCAATTGTACTTGCCCTAATATGGTTATTACAACTCCCAGGTCTATACACCGGGGCAGTTATCTTTTCCGACTCTTTGAGTTCACTCCAGGCCATAGAATCTCGTAAGGACGAATCTTTTATTCTTGAAATTCTAACCCTATGTAGTCAACTAAAACTTAAGGGCACCCAGGTCAATTTCGAATGGATTCCCAGTCATTGTGGTTTACAACACAATGAGGTAACAGATAAGATTGCTAAAGCAGGACTAAATAAAAACATAGAAATCAACAACGCACTTACTAGAGCAGAATCAAACTATGTTATAAAGAAATACTACATAGAGAAATGGCAAAAAAGATGGAATGAAACATCATCACCCCTACGGGAAACGCAAACTCTAGTATCAAAAACATTTGCTTGCTACTTGAACAACAGAATTAACGAATCTATTCTACATGGCATAAGAATGGGGAACTTAGGGTTAAATGAAAATCTTTTTGAGGTGAAACAACATGAGACCGGATATTGTTCACACTGTGAGCACGAAAAAGAAACAGTTAAACATTTTTTATGCAAGTGCCCACTCTTCCTTATAGAGAGCCATGCTTATAACAGAATCTGGCTTAGAAAACGAAAACACAATCCCAATACTCCTGAACTCCACAGATACTAATCACCAACAGGCTCTGGTTAACTTCGTATTTAGAACTAAAAGGGTACACTTGTACCCATACTAACCACCTTGCACCGCACATAATTATTTGAGCCCAAGATGTTCGCTTTTTTATAGTGAGTGATGCATGAAGAAGAAGAAGAGGAAAGAAAGAAGAAAAAAAAGAAAAAAAAAAAAAAAAAGAAAAAAAGAGAAAAGTACTCAAGAAGAGAAAAGAGTATAGACTATATTAATGAATAGAATCTTCATGTATAATTATGTTCCATTATTTACTGGTTTTCGGATAAAATTTTGAAGAAATGCGGTGGAGACGACTAGACCTATTGGTGGACGTCGGAGGGCCTAGGCTCAGCACTAGGCTGAGTTGAGAAACTTGTCACAACGTACCGTGTCCGGGTTGGTCCTTGTACGTCCTATATAGCCGATAAGCCTTTTGCTCGCCAGCCACTGACCGCTTCAACAATAAATAAAAAAATAAACTTTTAAGAATCCAATTTATCCAAATCTACATTTATATACTAAAAAAAAAGTATATCTAATTTGAAAGGGGGAAAAAAAAAACCCTAACAGAAGAGGCGTAAATATTCACTCCTGAATGATAAACGCCTATAAACCAAAGCAACAACAACAACAACGTTATTCCACAGGAAAAGGATGGGGAGGTCTTAGTTTGAAGATTTTTTTTTTTTAAATAACCGAGTCTGAAGTAAAGACTACGCTCTAATCCCATACTTTATTACCGGGTCTTAATTTGGAGGATTGTTGGGTCTTAGATTTGAATTTTTGTTTTGTTTTTTATTGTTTTTTTATTTTTGAAATGTCCGGGTCTGGAGGAAAGACTACGCTCGATTGTTATGTTATTCCACAGGAAAATGATTATGGGGTCTGTTTTTTAAATTTTGAAATAACCGGGTCTGGAGTAAAGACTGCGCGCTATACCCATGCTTTATTACAGGGTTTTAGTTTTGAACAAATTCGACAAAATATCCCTTCAAATTTATTACATTTGTGGGTAAAGTCATTATTACATTTGTAGGTGATTCAAAATTATTACATTTGTGGGTAAAGTGGTTATTACATTTGTGGGTGAAATTATTACATTTGTGGGTAAAGTGTTATTACATTTGTGGGTGTTATTACATTTGTGGGTAAAGTGTTATTACATTTGTGGGCGTTGTTACATTTGTGGGCGTTATTACATTTGTGGGTGTAACAACCACTTACCAAAATTATTACATTTGTGGGTAAAGTGGTTATTACATTTGTGGGCGAAATTATTACATTTGTGGGTAAAGTGTTATTACATTTGTGGGTGTTATTCCATTTGTGGGTAAAGTGTTATTACATTTGTGGGCGTTGTTACATTTGTGGGCGTTATTACATTTGTGGGTGTAACAATCCCTCTGCTGAGTAGTTCTGAATTGTTCTTCTTCTTAACTACAGTTTTCTCTTGTGAACAGGAGTCAGGAGTCGACGCGTTTCGAACAGTGTGCCCTGTTCATATGGACGTAACCTGACGATGAAGAACACACTGTTCGAAACGCATCTGTCAATGAATAACCAATGCGAAGATTTATAATTTTATATCTCATCTTCATTATCATATAACAAATTAAATAAACATTAAACATCTTCAAGATTAATGACAATTCGATGCAATGATACATCAAATGAGAATACTTTCTTTTATATAGTTAAGTTTTTGGCATAGAGGGAGCTACACAAAATAATTTTTTGGTGAGAAAATGAAAAACTTATTGTCAAATTTGAAAGAGCATGCAATTTGAATGACAAAATCATCTTTGTTTGATCAAAATCGGTTCAGAGACGGCTGAAATATCCATAAATATAACCATTTCTACTATTTGTGGGGCCCCACATAATTATATTCGATAATTTTGAACCAGGCGTTGAAAGACAACAAATGCTTACACTTTTCAAGCAGATGTTTTTAGATACTTGTTGATGATCTCTCTATTTAGTAATTATTTTAAACAAAACATAACATGCACAATTTTATTATTAAAAATGGTTGACACCAATGAATTTTTAGAGAATGCCCTCATGTGGTTTAACGGCTCCTTTTAACTGTTAACAGGCTTATTACTAAGTCGTTTGTAATTTGTGTATACCTTTCGAGCATGATGCAGTTATAACTATTTGTTTGTAATGTAATGGGGCAGGTTTTGGTTACTTAAATTCAGTTTGACCAAAACTCTACTCTCTATACCAAAACTCAACTATCCCTTTTAAATCTTTCTTTTTGCTTTAGCAATAACTTCATCGAAAACTAACTTTAAAAAAATAAAACGTCATCTATCCATTTTTTAAAGCTTTTCACACAATTAAAAGGGGCGCAGTTATCTCCCCGCCCCTCTCTCTGTCATGTTGGTGGCAATGAATACATCAAAAATCAATAACGTCAATTGTCTCTAGACTATGTGGTTTTCGTCAAACATTCATTCGCTACTGTTCATGCTGATATGTGCATTTAATGTGAATGCATAGAAGTGTTGATCGCAGTGGAGTGGTTTAAACACGAGAATGGAGATGCGAAGGACATGGATTCGATCCCCAGCATGGCACGTATGTCATTATTGAGTCTTCATTGCGTGTCTCCACCCAGGTGCTAGATAGGTACCTGCATGGTAGGATGCAAACTTCAATGTGATTGAATTTGTACGTGTGTGCCTGTAAAATAGCGCCTGGCGGGACTATTCCACATGAAGGGTAGAGGGTTCATCACTTTATGTTCGAAGAGAGAGAGAGAGAGAGAGAGAGAGAAGGGGAATGAGAGGTGGGAGAAGAAAAAATGAAGCCGAGATTTTTCGAAAGAGTTTAAAGAACGAAAAGGAGAGAAAGGAAATGAGAAAATGAGCAGCCGAGATAGACGTATAAAAGGACAAAGATACGAAGATAGCGGGAGAGGAGAGAGTTTGTCTTCCAAATTTTTAAATATAAAATTTAAGATATTATTTTGTGTCCTTGTCTTGCTCTACCTCTCTTTTCTTTTCTTATTTTTGTTTCTCTCCTTTTCTCTCTTATCGAACTAAACCAATTCTACATGCTCTATATTTCAAAGTCTCTCGATTTAAATCTATACGTACACGCTCTGACTTTTCTTTTCATATCACATTATTTTTATCTCGCCTAATTTTTCACAGTTTTTCACACTTTCATCTAGTTTAATACATGTTCTGATCTCTTACACGAGGGCATTTAATGTTTTTAAGATTCATGCACAATTTAATCAATTTTCATTTCGTCGATCACCTGAGAATTTGACATTTTCGAGACCAAAATAAAGACAACTGAAAAGTTTGCATCTTTTCTGAAAGTATATATTTTAGGAAACCTAACACAAATTATGAAGTAATTATGAAGAGAATCATAATAGTACAACTAAAAATAAAGTGTACAGTTGTCTGAAGTTCAAAGTTCCGTTAACGATGGTTGTAATTGACATGGGGGAAAGCAACCGACGGAGAAAACATCGGCGTTCTGTATAGAGATGTATGATGGCACGACTCGGCGTCCTCTCGATAAGGCTGCTACGGGAGAGAAAGTCAGCAGACATCAGCGAACTGATGGCGCCGATTGGTGCGTCACGTGGTGCTCTGTGTCGAATGGCGCCACTACCGGAGGGGTAGTAGCTTGATGACGTCATCGATGTCGGAATGAGGTGTCAGGATGATCAGCGACGACTTCCATACCTCGGCGTTGTTGTTGGAGACGGAGAGATCAGTGGGGTGGTCGTTGACGTCGACTTTGCCCGCAGGAAGTACAACCCTCTGCGATGGTCTGCGACGAAGCCTTAGTCGACGGTTCAGAAACCAAACCTGGAAGCGGAAAGAAACAACAAAAATGTGTTAAGCTGCTATTAAACGGTAGACTCTTAATGTTGTACAGACAAAATACTGCGAAAAGTCCATTGCTGTAGGCGATGTTAGTTTTTTGTTCAACGCCACAGTGAAACTAAAGAAGACGATTAACACTCAAATTATATAATCATTATACAAAGTGGTCTCTTGTATTATGCCTACGTTCTTCACAACATGTTGAAGCGGTTGGCGCTCTTTGGTAACAACACATATGGTGATACAAGATAGAAAGCGAAATGTGATATTTATGATCTGACGTTGTAACGATGCATGTACACTTAGCTGTAATAAGAAGAATAACTTACATAAATCAAGAGGTTACTGAGTTTGAGTGTTCGTGCCAGCCGATCTCTAGTATAGATACCAGGGCGTGTGTTGATGATGAATTCAGCTTCTAGAATCTCAGTCTGCTTCTTCATCATGGTTGTCATGGTGATGTTCGTCATCTTGTTTGAGAGGAATTGATCGAATTGGAACTCTCCGAATAGACACGCGTGGTGAAGTTCTTATAGAATACGCTTTCTAACAAAGTAAGACTTGTCGTCGACGCGTGTCCTCTCGTGAAAAGCCGTCACCCGCTCAGCATTTTGATTGGTCACTTGGCATTATCCTAATTTTTATCGAAGAACAAATGGTTTTCGGCGATGGGTCATGTTTATTCGTGGTGTCTAAAAAGACACTGTCCATTTCGGCACGTTCGACACTCCTTCGGCGGTTGGTTATAAAACGATCAAAGAAGTGAGACAATGAAACGATTAGCAGACTAAGGATCTCTCCATCTAAGTCGGATCTTTGGAAACTGTTGGAGACCACCCCTTCATTAAATAGAACCCCCAGACAACTAAACCAATTATTAGTAATAATAATTAAAAAAAAAAAAAAAAAAAAAATAATAATAATAATAATAATAATGGTATATTCATTCAAGAAATATGCATTGCAGCCCAGGGGCTGAATCGTACAATAATTTTACAAAAGTATTTACATGATGAAAAATACACTATATAAAATCAATATAAAAGCCCAAAATAATCAACGTTAATTGGACGTTAGGAAATATTCAAATGATGAGAAATAAACAATTAATTTTGTTTCATTAACTTATCGGCCGAAATGTTTTGAATAAAAGTACTACGATATGAAACAAACAATAGCCAAGAAAATCAGTTTCTCTCCCGAAAAAAAAGAAAACTTGACAAGAATACATACATGTATAATATAATAAAACACGGGTTGCCGAGGTTTCCTACTTTTCATAACATAACACTTATTTTATCTATTTAGTAACACATCCTTTAATAAAGACATATTTTAAAGTAAAATAGAGAGGGGGACAGAGAGAGAGTGTGTGTGGGGGTGGGGGGGGGGTGGGAGATATAGATATGAAACGATATAGTCACGTGAATAAGCATTGTGTGACGTGTCTACATATTGCCTAGCCTATATGCAGCTAAATTATCAATCATGATCATGATCTCCAAAATGTCGATCATTTGTTCCAGTGTCTAGTCTATACTTGTGCTTCTGAGCGCATGCGTGTACATTAGCCGACTTTTTGTTTACACGAGATGATTCTGATATAGATGGACCTAAATGCATCTAATCAGGATATCCAAAACTGAATGTTCAATGAATTCTAAAATTATTAATTCACTAACATTATAAAGGAGGCATGATAAGGAGATTTAAAAAAAAAACTGGTGATTTGACGTACGTGTGACAAACTTTTTAAACTTTATGCTGCGCGCGCAACGGTAAGGACGTAGCTTGCAAGCGTGAATCATACAATGCGCATGTGTGTGCCTCCTACCATGGTGAGCTAAAATATTCATTGTCCCCGTTGGTATCACGCCAATTGACTTGGTGTAAGCATGATAGTTATATAAGTTTTGGGTAAAATATGGTAATTTCGGAATTTGAAGAAGAAAAAAAGAAAAAAAATATTTTGGATTCGAAAAAAATTGTATATAAAAAACAAAAGATCAAGATCTTTCACACGCAAAAAAATATTTTCTCTATGTATTCAAACATGTTAATGTGTAAATACTGTACAAAACTTTTTTAAAATAGGGTACTTTACGTAAATATTTACCTGGTATGCCAAAATAGGGTTCTATTTAAAGCTACCTGTTTCCGGTAAAAATGGATCATATATCTACTTGAAAATTTTTTTTGTTACTGTATGCCTAATAGGGGTCCATTATTTTTGAATATGAAGTGAAACAACCGAGGACTCGTCAGGGCATAATTTACCTTGTCTACAAGGAAATACTCACTTTCTTCATGTCTTGGTCTGGAAGCATCTCGTGTTCATGTTCCTGGAATTCACATGATATCTTTTCTTGTGTTTAGAACAAAGCGGATAACATTAAAACTGATATCTTTTCCAGTCTTTTCCATTTCCTGAATAACTATGTGATCTATATAAAATATGAAACCATATCATTATTGACTTATGTTTGCTTGACTGGTATATATACATATACTTTTACATTCATTTATCGAATAAACGTATGGCTAATAGGGGTTCAATATCTTTGAATATGAAGTGAAACCACCGAGGAATCGTCAGGGCATTATTTATCTTGTGTACAAGGAAAGACTCAATTTCTTCTTATCTGTGTTTGGTAGCATCTCGAGTTCATGTTCCAGGAATTCACATGATATCTTTTCTTGTGTTTAGAACAAAGCGGATAACATTCAAACTGATATCTTCTCCAGGCTTTTCCACTTCCTGAATAACTATGTGATCTATATAAAATATGAAACCATATCATTATTGACTTATGCTTGCCTGACTGGTATATACATGAACTTTAACATTTATTTGTCGAAAACCAAGGGCACTTCCTGAAAGGACGAAGTCTTCAGAAATATTTTAAGAATTTCGTTCCACAGTCAATAAAAAAAACCTATACTAATATTTGTTTGGAAACATCTCAAGTTCATGTACTCGGAGTTCAAATAGTATATTTCAAGTCTTTTCCTTTTCTTGAATAACTGTGTGGTCTATACACAATATGGAACCAAATCATTATGTAGAGTACAGCTGATATGTGATGCTCCACTGGTATACTTTAACATTTGTCTAATAGCAAAGGGAAATTCCACACGGGATATTTTGGTAGAATTTAACCCATAATCAAAGTTTCCTTCTTTTCCCACAAATAATGCATTCATCTTGTGAGCAGAACACAATTTTACCTTAACTGTATTGGTTGGAGCTGTGGAAATTTCGTAGGATGTCTGTTTGCAAGTTGAAACACAAAATAAGTCAAATTCTTATCTTCTTTTGGATTTCTGAAGACAAAAAATATATGTTTAACATTGCCTTACGATAACAAGTGTATCCCCAGACCCTACAATGATTATGCCACTTTAGAATATAACGCTAATCTGTACTATACAAAGAAGTGTAGCAAAAATTAAACTGCCCATGTGGCATTGCCCATTTAGGGCCTACAACGTTGTAGATGTATATCGTTCAAAGCAAAAACTTAAAACAAAACTTCTACGGGCAAGATCAGTATAAATGAATCAGTAACAAAAGATTTTTTGTCTGCATGAAATCGATTTCTATGACATGAGCTCTTTAGAATTGAAAAAAGCAAAAGTTTAATTTCTCATCGAGATACAAAATGAGCACTATATTCACACAAATATGTGGGGAAGTATTGTCATGACATCATTTTTGCTTTCACTGTCAATGTTAACACATCTTGAAAAGGAGTCTGAGAACATTAGAGACGTTTTTTTAAAGGTGTGAAGTACCTGTGTATTAAGAAATAAAAATATTATTTTGTCTAAAGCTGAGACACCAGCTCTCCTAGTTCTTGAGCATGTGTTACATGGATATACATTGTTGCTATACCTGTTGTGCAATTCATTTATTATTAATGTACCTTACAAACATTAAACTGTACTAATCACCTAAAATTATATTGTATTTTCTTCTGCTTCATGTTCTAATATCATGCGTAAAGTAATTGGATCAAGAGCCCTATAAAATAATTTTGAAAATAAAATAGCGCTATCAAATTTGTGCTGGCCATTAAACAGTGGTCTCGTGTATTGTGTGTTTAAGAGAATTTCATATTGAAATTTGTAGTGTATGAAATGTTATCAAACATCTGCGGAGATGACCAAGTCTTAAATAATTTGGCTAGATTTAGTTGAGTAACAAACCAAAGTGGTGTAAATTTACATTCAGTATTTTGTTTCCAGAAATATGTAGACAGTGTTCATACAAATATAGTTTACTGCACACAAAATATTATGCATCATTTAATGCATGCGGAGAATGGCAAAGCAGTTCTGATATTTTTTTTTTTTTAGCAGATGTTTCTGCATTTATTGATAAATCAAATATAAAACATTCAAATAACAACAATAGTATATAATATAATTGATTTAGATAAAGAGTGACAGCTTAAATATACACACATAAAAATGCATATATATATATAATTGAAAGCTTGAAAGTATGGAGGTAAGTAAAAATAATCAAGATAAATGCAGAGGCCAACTATCATAAGCAAGAATGCTTGAGTCGATAGCAGCCGGGAAGGGGGGTGGGGGTACATGGCGCTGTTATAGGAGTATGTCGGAGAATAGAGTGTCATGAATTACTTGAATATTGTACTATCTTGATCAGGTAACCTTTGGCAAGTAATGAGACTAATGAAGTAATTTATCGTGTATGATGAGACATTCAATGGACTTAAATAAGCAGAATAATCAAATTGCTTGACATGCAGTGGCATTCACTATTAAGGCTTTTGGAAACACCATGTGGTAGCCTTACTGAAAAGAATATTGATATATGCTTTCGTAAAAAGAACATGCTTATGTTGAGAGGAATTAAGGAAAAAGTAAAGGAAAGGGAGGGAAAAGGAAATAGGTGATAATGGATTAAAAAAAAAAACGATTAAACACTAACACAAGCCTATTTTTTTTTCGGTGTTTGTACACGAGAAATGAGCTGAAGTGGAAATAGGAAAGAAAGGGAAAGGAATGAGTGATCAAGATTGAGAAGGTTGTAAGTAGAATCCACAATAACATGAAAGCAGAGGCGGGATAACCATAGTACTACTACTACAACATGGGTAAAATTGCATCATTGCATTATACCTTGGTTCCTGGTAACCTTTCCTTAGGAGTTTATTTCTAAGGATTTTTGCGCTTTACAAAGCTATCTAAAGCAACACAAAATACTAATAAATGTTGTAGTAAATAGTTGTTTAGAAATGTTGAAGTAAACATAAGTGTTTTGAAAACTATGTTTCAGTAATCATTGTAATAGTGTTTCCGTTTCATGGTGTCACCGGCGTGGTAGTGTGTATGAAGCCCAATTGTTCTATTCAGCGCCCGCTTCGCGCGTCCACAATCAATAAAACATTTGACCTGAAATACAGGGCCTAATATATAGGGTGATTAAAAAATTAAACATACTGTTTGAAGAGAATTGTGAATGGTATTCATCTATTGGGGGTTTATTCAAATTTTGCCTAAAAGTATTAACCAAATCAAACGAATCCGCGATTTTTCTCATTGTTCGGGAACGCATACGGATAGCGCCCCGCCGGTCGCTGACTTTTTCTTTCGAGTCTTGTGCATCTTTTAAAACAATTTTTTGAAAATCGGACGTACAGTTACAAAGTCACGTAACCTTTTGTCTTTGCATGTCAGCCCGAAAATCGCTCATGTTCGTGATTTGTGTACAAAACATATGGAAATGTCATTTTTCCTAAAAAGAGACAAAACATTGGTTATTGGGTCTTGTTTAAAGTTTAGGTGTTTGTTTTGGGAGTCAAAATAGTTGAATTGTAGGAGTTATAAATGAAATAAAACAACAAAAACATTAAAATACAGTTAAAGTTAAAAAAACAATGAAATACATGAGAATCAAATCAAAACGAGAGATAACATAAGGAATAACCTAGCTCTTCCAATTTTTTTTTGTCGTATTATTGTTTGAAATGGTCTAACAAATACATGTAGTGAAAAAGAATGCTTACATATAAAGAATATATGATTTATGGGTAAAAAGGTGATTTTTATGACCTTATTTGCATAAATTACCATAAATATGCAAATGAGTGAATTTTTCAAAAAATTAATTTACCATAGTATTCTATACACTTCACTTGACATGCGTGCAAATTTTTACGGCGATCGGCCGTTTCACGGCCGAGATCTTAGGGGAGGCCATAATGGCCCCGGCCGTATTAAGACCTTAGGGTTAATGTTGAGAGGAAAGGGGACACTTATCGAAAGGGATAAGACACTTATTAGAAAAGAAAAGGAGAACGTGTCGAAGTACAAAGGGTAATTATCAGATGTGAAAATTGGGCACTTCTTACACCCACAAAAAGAGGCACTCACCAGGGATGAATAAAGGCACTTATGAGAATGCAAAATGGGCATTTGTCGACGGGAAAGGGGCACCCATCAGATTTTGATACGGGCATTTATAAGAGGTAAAAAGGGGCATTTATGAAGAGGGGATAGGTCTTAATTAGAAAGGAAAAGAGGCACGTAACATTGTTAAAAGGGAAATTATCAGAGGTGAAAAGGGGTACTAATCGCACCTGAAAAGGGGCACTGACCAGATATGAAAAGGTGCACTTATGAGAATGAAAAAGGGGCACTTATAATAAAGGAAACTGTGCATTAGTTGAAAAAGGGCACCAATCAGATTTTAATAGAGGCATTTATCGGAGGTGAAAGGGGGCTTTTATGAGAAGGTGAAAGTGGCTCTTATTAAAAAGAAAAAGAGGCACATGTTAAAATAAATAGGGCACTTTAAGTGTCCCATTAATTTTAACACCTCTGATAATATAAGATATGAAAAGGTGTAATTATGAGAAGGGGAAGGAGCACTTATAAGAAGGAAAAAGAGCATTTATTAGAAAGGAAAAGGGGCACGTGTCAAATAAAAGGGGCAGTTATTAGAGGTGAAAAGGGACACTCATCAGATATTTAAAAAAAAAAGAGCACTTATCAGGAGGGGAAGGGGCACTTGTCAAAGTAAAACGAGTATCTCACAGATTTGAATAGGGGCAATTATCGGAGGTGAAGGGGGAACTTATCTGAATTGAAAAGGAGTCTCTTCTCGTACCTGAAAAGGGTTATTTACCAGAGATGAAAAGGGGCATTTATGAGAAGGGAAAGGGGCTCTTTTTAAATGGGGGCACTTATCATTAGGAAAAGGGGCACTTATTAGAAAGGAAGGGCATATGTGAAAATATGAGGTGCGCTTATCCGGGTTAAAAAGGGGGTAGTTATTTAAAGGGGAAGGGGCACTTGTCAAAGTAAAATGGGTACCTCTCAGAATAGAATAGGGCAATTATCAGAGGTGTAGGGGGCACTTATCAAAAGTGAAAAAGGGGCACTTATTAAAGATTAAAAAGGGAACTTATGAGAATGAAAAATGGACACTTATTGCAAAGGAAAATAGGAACTTGTCGAAGGAAAAGTGGCATGTGTCAAAATAAAAGGGGCACTTATCAGAGCTGAAAAGGGGAAGGGGCACTTTTACATTTTACAAATTAATAGGGGCACTTGTCAAAGTGAAAGGGGCAATTTTCCTATGTAAAAAGGGGTACTTCTTACAAAGTTAATGGGGCAGTTTTCCTATGTAAAAAGAGGCACTTTTGGGGTACTTGAAAAAGTGTGCCCCTTCCCGGGAGGGCCGCCTCTGGTCTGCATTCCCCTAGGCTAAAAACAGATCTCCACCACTGATAATTATTATAACATCTTAATTTCCTCCAAAGTTTTAGAATTGCGGAGGATATGAATGTGTAATAGACGAAAGTAAAAATAGTTGTAGCCAAGCAGAAGAGAACGTCCGTTTCATCCACTGAAAACAAAAGTTTAAAGGCTACACCTAACCCCTTTTCTGCCAAAATTACCCTTAAATAGGTATTTGTTTCGATGCTTCAGCCGCACACTCCCGTCTTATCCAAATGTGAATCCCCCACTCCCCCTGGTTTAGAATATTTTTG
Organism: Mesocentrotus franciscanus; assembly: GCA_037976565.1. Lineage (NCBI taxonomy): Eukaryota > Metazoa > Echinodermata > Echinoidea > Camarodonta > Strongylocentrotidae > Mesocentrotus > Mesocentrotus franciscanus. The sequence continues at coordinate 13,603,320 of CP137672.1, read as the reverse complement.
CTGTTGCTGGTATTATAGTTTTATCGGTCCATGTCATAACATTTTGAACAGCAACGGTCGAATTTTTCGAATTTCGAATGTTTCGAATATTGAATCCATGATCAGACGATTTTTTCTTCTCTCATAAAGAAAATTGTACATAATTTATTACATTTTATACAAAATTACAAATAATCTTCACATAAGTAAATTTGCAAGTGAAATTTAACATTTCAATACAAGGTTACAAATAAATGTTCATGTAAAACATATTTGCAAATGAAGTTACATTTACAGAAGAAAAATATTTACATAAACAAAATTATAATATATTTAGCAACAAAATTGTAGTTTCACATTTAAAATAAATCGCAAGTAAAGTTTTTACAATTTCCTCGACCAGCTTGCATATACATTTCAAATTATTTCTTTTCTTTTCCACAATAATTTTTCAAAATTTCCTTCAGAGAGAAAAAAAAAAGAAAAAAAAAGAGAAAGAGAACACGTACTGCCCCCCGCCACACACAACATTAAAACAAACGATAACAAGTACAACAGTATTTAAAAAGAAAAGAAAAGAAAAAGACAACAAGAACAAACAAACACACACACACACAGAACGAACAAACAAAAGAAAACAAGAAAAGAAAAACAAAGGAGAAAGGAAAAGCAAAGGGTGGAGAAGAGAAGAGGGTCTAGAAGCTATATATTAAGAGGGAAAAAAAATATTCAAAACTTTCCAAGGCTTCCCATTTCGTTAAATAAATTGAAAGGGTATCCCTTTCCAATGAAAGTTTTTTCTCTTCATTTCTATTTTCCAGTAATCTATCTTCTATTTCTGTTGCTTTTGGAGGGTTTCCTTCTCTCTACTGTGGAAAATCATAAATATAATCAAAATATGGTTCAATAACTGCTCTGTTTTTATGGTACTGTCATCTATTCCTATGTAAATTTCTTTCCAGGATAATTTCTTCAGAATTGGTAAATCAAGTCTATCTGCACATTTCCCCCAAACTTCCTTTATTTTATTACATTCAAAGAATACATGTTGTTAAATTTCTTCAATTTTTTTGCAAAATGAGCACAACCCATTTTCATGAAACCTGAATCTATGTAAATGATGATTTGTTTATAAAATCTTATGCATCAATTTGCACTGAAATTCTCGCAGTTTACTGCTTAAGGTACACATCCTTGGTTGAACAAATATCTTTTCTACTTCTCTACTTGAAATATTATAAAGTGACATTAAATTGCAGTCTGTCGAGTTTGTTTCTATATTATTCTTAATTTGACTCTTATACACCATCTTTGCAGTTATATCTTCACATTTGAACACTTTCTTTGAAAACATAAATTCTAAACTGAAGCCACTGTGAATTGACTTTCTTAAGGGTTGAACATTTTGTATCCATTCATGAGGGGCTACTGTATAAATTGTGTTTACGTAATCAATTTTCTCTCTGTTCAAACCTAACATTATAAAATAAGCTTCATGTTTCAATTCTCCATTTTCATCACAAATGTGATGAAGTCGATATATATATTTTTTAAACAAATTTTCCTCATATAAGGTTTGACCTTCTAGTTGAATACAATTATTATTATACAATATGTCATTCCCTCTGTATCTCTCTTCTGTTTTAACATATTCTTTCATATCTATCCATGATTTCAGAAGTTTCTGACAAAAAGAAGGTAACTTGAATTTCACTGTATCTCTCCAATATTTGCAATAAAATATTAGATTCCCTCCCATCGGTCTCATTAAATATTTAAAGTATTGTTTTCATTTGATAGCATGAGTTCCTGTTACAAGCCTTTTTATCCACATTCTTCTTTGTGCTTTTACAAACAACCTAAAATTCATCATTTTGAGCTGATAGTGTAAAATCATTGTATTTCTTTAAATGTTATCTTTACCTCTCCACAAGGAATCAAAGCATTTTTCTTCAATTTCTTTATATACCCACTCTGGAACTGGCATTAGTGATGTTGCATATGTCAATTTAGAATATTCATATACTTTCATCAATTGAATTTTACCCATTAAAGTTAATTCACGCTGTTTCCACCACGTCAATAATTTTTTATTTTGCTCAATATTTCCATATAATTCATTTTTTCCTTGACATGTACTGAAAAATAAACACCTGATATTTTAACAACACCTACGACCTTCCCAAACGGAAATGTATGATTAGACCTGTGGGCCCAGGGGCAGAATATAGGTCTTATCTTTGTTTAGCTGATATTTTTTATAAAAACCTTCTAAAACATGTTCTATTTCCTTAACTGAACTCCTATCTAAACGATGCTAAAAGATATCAAGTCTACATCCAGACTTGTGTTTAGAACAAAGCGGATAACGTTTAAACTAGTCTGCATACAAATTTCAATTTTTGTAAACTACATTTGTAAACTCATGGTTTGCGCAGAGAATGTTGTGTTTCCTTGCCTGATAAGACAAAGGAAATATGCTTTTCCCCCCTGAATATTGATGCCGAGGGGCTTCCTTCTATATATCCTAGTTAAAGGTTTTCCTGGTATCATAAGTGACTTGGATTCCCAACAAAAGGAAATACATGTAGCGCCCGCCCCCCCCCCCATTGATATATCATAACGTGAAGGGTCAAGGTATATTGTTCATTCTAAATGTAGATACATTACAGTATGTAAATGTATATGGGTATGGAATGTCTATGTTGCACTTTTGGTTGGAGTATTTTTGTTCTAAGTTGCATAACCCAGCATAAGGTGAAGCAGACGTACACCCCACCCCGCCTGTCCGTTTGAACGACCCGGACCAAGGAAAATATACCCTTTACAATGGGTCTACAGCACGCCCCGTTTGAGGACTCGGCCCATGTTATCAACTTGCACACGCCACTTGTCTCCCACTCTCTCTATCTCACTCTCTCCTACTCTGTCTGTCTATCTCTCTCTATCAGATACATACCCTCCTTCCATCTCTTTCTCTCCATATCAGGCTTCCAGCTACAGTTTTCCAAGAACAACAGGCTCACAAAACGACCTATATCAAATCATATTTCCGGGTTTACTCTTGCTTTATGATATTGTGATATTGGCATTGGGCTCCATTCAAGCAATTAATCGTTGGCACTATCATTATCTCAGCATATCTTGTGAATGTCTGCACGCGGGGAAACCTTGGGACCTGATGTCTTTCTATGTAACCAAAGGATTATAATAAAATTAAGTACTTTTGACGGACGTACTTGATAATCGTTAAAGAAGGCACAAGGCACACATACTATTACTATAGCCCAAACCAATTCTGTTGAGGAGAGTAATACATCATGACGTGGGGGACAACTTTCCAATTATCCATCATTATGTTATGTTCACTTATCATGGTGTCCCCGCGCCAGGAGATCCGGCCACAAAATGAACACGGAATTACAACCGTAGCAGGTCACGTCAACGGTACTCTTAAGAGCTGTGCATGTTCTGTGGATTTCCTGGAGAAAACGGGCGATTGCTCACATAGGCAGCTGAAAGACGTACCCAATAACCTTATCAATGATCTCCGTTGGCTTGATCTGTCCTCAAACTTTATCCGAAGCCTCCGGAATACGTCATTCCTCAGGTACTTTCTCTTGGAGAGGTTAGATCTGTCTAACAATCTTATTGGCTTTATAGATTTAGCGACTTTCTTTCCTGTGGACCAACTGACCTGCTTGTCTCTAGACCATAACCCCATTTTCACCCTACCCGGGAGTGATATCTTTCAGGAGTCCAAACGGTTGTCGAGTCTGTCCCTTCAATTTTGCAATTTATCATACTTCCCGAATGAGACCCTCGGATTCTTACCTCAGCTACAAATTCTTTATTTAAATGGGAATGAACTAACGTATATCAATATTTCGAAGTGCCCCAAAAGAACACTGACTGCGGTACAACTCGCTTCTAATACATTTCAAAAAATATCAGCTGATGTTCTATATTTCCCTTGCAGGACAGACACTCTATATCTAGGTAGGACTAGTTTCAGGAAAATTGAAGCCGATGTTGTTGCTGATCTTCCGATTCGTGCTTTGGAACTTCGATTTTTAGGGCCAGGGCAAACATTTGAAGTATGGAAGAATTTGTTTACGGGTATCGCTCAATCTGAGATGGATACACTGTTTCTGTTGAAGGCAATCACCGATGTACCTCGTGACTTCTTTGATCCATTGCGTGGTAAAAGGCTTTCAAGTCTAAAGCTGCAACAAAACGAGTTCAAGTGTTACCCGTCCATCTTTGCTCATCTAACATCCGTTTATGAGATGGAACTGCGGAGCTTTCATGTAGGAGTTCTGGAGCCTGCTTTCTTTGATGGCATGAAGGAACTGCCAAACCTTGTAGTCTGTGGCGCAAGGATAGAGCAAGTCAATCCTTCAGGGTCATCATGGAAGATTGATCTTCGGGAACTGGATTTGACAGAGAACTACCTTGAGAGTTTGAGTCCATTTGCCTTCAAGGGTCTGACAAATCTTACATTCTTGGACCTATCTTACAATCCTATGTTTTTGTTTATGTCAAATACAACTCTATCAGGACTTGACAACTTACGAACGTTCAATATATCCCGTACCAGAATTTCAGAAATGACCTTCATATACACTCCACTTCTCGAAACATTCGTTTTCAACATTAGACCCTCTGACTGGGGCGATCTCGATCTACTTTAATTCCAGGAAAAACATTTCATTACACGCCATATCTTAACAGCATTGAATTAAATAACTCGTATGTGATATTGAGAGAACTGTGGGATTCATCTGAAAATATATCTCTGTTTGATGGACTTCTCAATTTAACGTATCTCGGACTGAAACAAAATCCTCTCGTCAGATTACCGTCTGGGGTTTTTGACAACCTTTTGGCGTTACAAGCTCTCGATTTGAGTGACTGCCATATTTCTACGATCGAATCTGGCGCCTTTGCTTTGATGACCTCACTGACCACTCTATCTCTGCAAAATAATAACTTACAAATACTTCCCTTGCATATCTTCGACAACCTGATTCATTTGAGTATCTTCTCAATTAGAAATAACGCATTGTTTTATATCGATAAGGCTTTATTTGCTAAAACGCAGATGATAACTTCGATAGATCTTGCAAGAAATCTGCTTAGCGTTTTCAATCAGACAACATTTTCCCAAATTTCAACCACGCTATCATCAATCGATCTGTCACAAAATCCCATCGAATGCTCCTGCAAATCGAAATGGTTAATCAAGTTGCTGCGTGGAGCCATAGATGTTCAGAATAGTAAAGAAACAACGTGCTCAATTTCATCACTGAAACCTTTCGGAGGAGAGGCACTGGAATTTATCCAACCGAACGATCTCTGCACAGCGAATTTCCCTGTATACTTTTCAACAGTCTTCTTCGTTGTCATTGTCCTTATCGTCATCTTCATCGTGTACCACTACAGATGGCAACTGAGGTATAAACTCTTCCTTCTCCGACTCTTCATTTTTGGCTACAGAGAAATCCTGGACGAATACGATCGCGAGGATTACGACTTTGACATCTACGTCATATCGACAGAGGATGATGAGAATTGGATTCAGGACCAACTGAAACCATATTTTCAAAGATTCTTGCCGTACTACAAACGAAGCAGAAACGTCTTCACGGATGACGATCTTCCCCTTGGCATGCATCGTACGGAAGCCGTAGATCACGTCTTGACAAGAAGCTTTAAGATTCTTGTATTACTGAGTAAAGCTGCCTGCTCTGATGACTGGTTTTTGAAATATTTTCGTATGGCAATGGATCAAGTGGCCGATACCAAGACAGAGAACATCGTAGTGGTGTTCCTGGAGAACATTGAAATAGATGAGATGCCATTTCATGTGAGATTGTACATGCGAGGCAAAGGGCCATATGTAGAATGGGTGGAAGATGATGATGAGGGACAGACATACTTTTGGAAACGTTTGGAGAAATGTCTGTCTGTAAATCTTAAGCGTAACCATCTCATACCTGCAGAATGAGAGTTGCCTAGTCTATCTTTCTCCTGCTCTATTCTTTCTGTCTCTTTTTACCTCTTCCCCTTTCGTTATTTCTAGGTCTCAGCCCAATGACTCCCTTTATGGCGCGGGGGGCGTGATGAAAATTCGAATAGGCCTATCGTGATTCACTTTCAAGAAGTAGACCTTAGGCCTAATAAATGTTTTTCTTTGCCTATGGCGTCGCCCATCTGAAATCTACAAAATTTGCAAGTTCCTTCTCAGAAATACTTAAAAAATACAACAGGAGAAAGGAATTTCCAAAAGAAGAAAAAAAAAATGGTAAAAAAAATGTTTATTAAACATTTATATTTGATTATCCTATCAGCAATCTAAGATTGCTCAACCAATGGGTTTGACTACGATTGAATAACCACTAAGGGTCCAGGAAAATTTTTAATTCAGTCAAAGCTGTCTTATTTTAAAGTTATTAAGATTACAAAGCGCTGTAACGGAATGGCAAACACCTGTAATTCAGTTACCGTATGATAATAATCACCGTAACGGTAAATATAAAAAGGAAGCACGTTTAAAGATGAATTTTTTCCTTTTACGGACAATAGTTCAATTAAAGGCTATAATGGCCCAATAGCGCATGCATTTTGGCCAACACCCTTACCGTGCACGTACAACATAGTTATGGAACGCCATCGCCGCCATATATCGCACGCGAGTTTACGGTACTGAGTAGTAGCTTGCGGTAGTTAGTTGTAGTGCTTACGTTAATGAGTGGTTACTTGCGCTAATTGGTCGGCCAATGACTGTGCAGGATTATCGTTTACGTACACAAAACGAGATAGACAGTACCGCATGTTAAACGTGTGTACGTATATTTAACTCCGGCAAATCAGAGCACTTGTTATAGCAGGCCGCCGGGTAGCCTTGTCGCCGCGCCCGTGTCGCGAAGTTTGTTATGCAAAGGTACATGATCGAGTCGAGTATAGTAATGTGTTAGTGTTACAGTATAGTTCGTACTATTTATAGTATTTATAACACTGGTCTGTATCTTTCTCAAATGGGGGAAATTCTGGCATTTTACTCTCTGAAAATCAAGTTTCGGTACAATTTGAACATCAAAAAAGGAAAACAGATGTGGCGCGAGACGGAGCTAGAAGTGTATTGGGGCATTTAACTCTTAGATATCCCGACTTGGCCTGTCAATTCATTATAATATTTTTTTTAATACGTCTTAATTGTCGCAAGCGGGGGGGGAGGAGGCCATGGCAGGATGCACCTCCGCAGCCCCCTCCCCTTAGTTACGGGCTTCAGGCTTTTTGCATTTTAAGGGCGTGGGCTGAAAAGGAACTCAAAGGAGTTAATTGGGAGTAGGTCTTTTTCAATATTTTTTATTTTATTTAGGCCTTTTGTTTAATAGTATTTTATTCCCAGGCAAGAAATAAAAACAGACATTGAGAAATGATTGATTGAAGTTATTACGTACTAGAATCAAAGTACAATATAAAGGAAAATAAAGAGTAAACCAGCCAACGCCGAAGGATGGCCTAAAAAATTCGTGAATTCTGTCGAGAAGTTATCGATGTGGGCTATAGTGAACGCAAATTGAACAAATCTAGTACATAAGGGAATAGCAATAATAATAATTATTGACATCCAGAAGCCTTATACTTTTTAACCCTAAAAGGGCCGGGCTATTTGAGGTCTTAATACGGCCGCGGGCGGGGCATTATGGCCCGCCCCAAAGATCTCGGCCGTGAAACGGCCGATCGCCGCGAAAATTTGCACGCATGTCAGTGTATAGAATACTATGGTAATTTTTTTTTTTAATTCACTCATTTGCATATGTATGGTAATTTAAATAAGGTCATAAAATTCACCTTTTACCAATAAATCATATACTCTTTATATTTAAGCATTCTCTTTCACTACATGTATTCGTTAGAACATTTGAAACAATAATGCGACAAAAAAATTGGAAGAGCTAGGTTATTCCTTATGTTATCTCTTGTTTTGATAATTTCTTATGTATTTGATTGTTTTTGTTGTTTTATTTAATTTTTAACTACGATTCAACTATTTTGACTCCCAAAACAAACACCTAAACTTTAAACAAGACCCAATAACCAATGTTTTATCTCTTTTAGGAAAAATTACATTTCAATATGTTTTGTACACAAATCACGAAAATGAGCGATTTTCGGGTGACATGAAAAGACAAAAGGTCACGTGACTTTGTAACTATACGTCCGATTTTCAAAAAATTGTTTTAATGAGATGCGCAAGACTCGAAAGAAAAAGTCAGCGAGCGGCGGGGCGCCATCCGTATGCGTTCCCGAACAATCAGAAAACCACGGAGGTGGGGCTATAATAGCCTCCCCGGCCTTATTATGGTTAACGGAAAAAGAAGAAAAGAAAAGAGGATTTTCATTTATATGACAGTTCTTACCTAGAAAATATAAAGCTACATAATGAGATCGAATTTCAGTGTGTAATCTTGTAACTCAGGGTGGGTAACAAAGTTAAAAAGGAGTTAAACAGGAATTGCAACTGAGCTAAAATGGGGTTTACATGTATACTTGAGTTTTAGTATAGAGGGCGCTAAACAAAATAATTTTTTGTGAGATAATAAAACATACTTGATAATTTGGAATCCAAAAATTATAATCCTTTATTTTTTAATATTTATTGACAAGAACAGATTACCGTTTACCAATTAATTGCATATGAGCCCTTGACATTTGAATCCTTTATTGAGATGCTTGAAAATATTAAACTTTCATTATTTCTCAGTTTATCGCATTAAATCCAATGGGAAATTGTTTATGAAATGTCATTAGTTAATCTTTAATTAAACTGATATTCTATTTCATATAATTACTTGTAAAATAGGAGATTTATACTTAAATGTTTTTGCCCTAAATTATGTTGAGCCGCAGATCTCTGCAGATGAGCGCATGGAATGCACATGAACCCAGCGTAAGCCAGCGCGGATCCAGGGAGAGGGGGCACAGAGGGCCTTGCCCCCAAAAAAAAAAAAGAGAGAGAGAGAGAAGGAAAGGAAGGGAAAGGGAAAGAGGAGAGAAAGTGAAAGAAAGAAGAGGAGAAAAAGAAAATGGGGAAAGAATGAGATCGGAGGGGCCGAAAGGGCCTTGCCTCCCACGCTGTTGCCTCCCCCAAAAAAAAAAAACAGAGAGAAGGAAGGAAAGAGAAAGAAAAAAGGGAAAAAGGAGATAAAGGGAAGGAAAAAAAGAGGAAGAAGAAAACAAAAGAAGGGGGATATCAGTTGCGATTTTCCCGCCAACCAGTTGCGGATCGGGGGCAAATGCCCTGGCTTCTGCCCGCCCTCCACCTCAGCAAAAAAAAGAAAGAGAGTGAACGAAAATAAAGAGGAAGAACACAAGAAAAGGGGAAAAGAAGGGAAGATAAGTTACGATTTGTATCGCTTCTTCTTTCGTCATTGAGACCAAGCGCCAAATACGCCACTGGTCACCACTGGCGTACTGGGGGCTTGGGGCAGTTGACCCCCAACAAAATTCAAACTTGGTTTATTTCTAAATCGATACCAGTGATTTACAAATTTGACCGTAATTAAATGCCCATACCCCCTGAGCTTCCGGGGGTTCCGCCCCTTAACCCCACCGGGGTTTTGCACCTGGTCCCTCGCCAATTTACGCTACGCTCTACCTAATCATAAAGACTTTCGATTTTAAATCCCCTTAAGAAATCCTGGATCCGTGCCTGCATGTGTTTTGTGATTTGTTGATGAATATAATGACTGTGATCTGTCCATAACACAAGACATATACCCTTTGGAATTTGATGGTTTACTTTTGGTTCTGAAGTTTATAAATGAGAAATAAAGAAGATTACGGACTAGCACAACCTCATGCTTCGGGATCTAAACCACCCCATCCCATGATGCCATATTAGAAGAAATTGAATTAAACTCAAATGGGAAACTTCCATAGTTCTTACAAAGTCCGTGTTTATTGATTAATGAACCATTGCCCTTGAATTTTACTAGTTTCATGTATTGAGATAAATATAAAGAACCCAAATAAATAAAATCATATGAGTTAAAGTACTAATAAGTAGGCCTATTAGACATTGTAACAGTGGCGATATTAATATTGTAAATAGTCGCCAATGAAAGTTGACCATTTTCCTTTTCTCTTGAAACTTAAATATGGTCCAATAAACACTTGTGTGTTTTTAACTTACCTCCATCTGAGTCATATATTTTGAAGAAACAAACAGTAAAATTAATTGTAGGTGCCCTGCCCTTTTGCAAATAGAGTTAAGACCTAATTTCTTTGACTGCTCGGAAATTCAAAACTCAATCAAAACATGAAAGAATGCTTACATACAATTAATATCAAATGACATTTAAAATATACCATAAAAAGTTGAAATGTTTTTGTAATTACACAATATCAAATGTCGATAAGTAATGAACGCAAGCATAATAAGCATGATATTTTTTTATATATTGTGTCATATTTTAAAGGAAATTGAACAATACGTTAAAAAGCAGTGCTTGTATTGATGGATTATTCGAGAACAATTTTAAAAGGAAGACAAAAAGGTATTAAAAAAACACACAGGCACTGCTCGAAATGATGAGCTTTCATATACATAATAAAAAACACAGTCGAGGAGTACATGACTGTGTACATGTGTCAATGCTCCAACACCCAAGAGCGGTCGAAGATTCCATAAATTAATACATTTAGTAGTTGCATATTTTCATAGGCTGTTAAGTAGAAAATTGAACACGATGACGAAAGTCAAGACGAGGTCAGGGACAAGCACAAGGACACGGACGAAGACAAGGAGAAAGACTCGAAAGAAATTAGCTCCCGTCCTCTCTCTCTCTCTCTGTACAACTGACAATATTAACATTCCTTTCTATTTCCCGAAATTTACATAGGGGTGTCAACTGGAGGGGGGTTATCAGGGTATAAGGTTAGGAGGCACATGAAACCCTTTGCATTCTAAGGAGGATGTCGAAATTCTAAATAAATAAATAAAAAGTGGGGGAGGAGGGGGGAGGTGAAATATATTTCCTAGCTAGCAAAGGCGCACTTAATATTGTCATGGGAAGGGGTAAAATGCAACATTTTGGAGGACAGCTTAAAATTATTTTAAAAAAGGATATGTATATACATATTTTTTCCAATTCAAATGTCTATTTAAAGGTATAGACCAGTTTTGGAAACGCCCCTCTCAAAAAATGAAATGGAAGCTCTTATTACCAATCATGTGAAATAATATGTTTTTGACTGATACGTGATGATACAAATTTTGCCGGGAAACCGCCTACTAATTGATATATTTGGAAAATTATCATATCGATCCGGCCTGGATAGATATCGCGAATGCACTTCAATATTGAACATTTGGGCATATATTTCTGCTTTTTGCAAATTTAGGTTGAAGTATTGCCATCTAAACCTCTGAAGGCAATATTTAAACAATATTGAATGGATATTTTGCACCCAAAACCCTTAAACCGCAATTTTACCTCTCCCGGTCTATATCTTTAACTTGGTGCCCTCTCGTTGCGTTCCCTTTTATTTACTTATTTTATTTTTTAAATTTGTTCCATGTCTAGTTTCAGTTGTGCCCTCCCTTTGAACAATTTTGTTAATATCATATTTTTAAATATACTCTTAAATTTACATAAGGGTGTCAACTTGGAGGGGGGTAATCAGGGTACAAGGATAGGAGGCACAGGAAATTTGGAGGACAGCTTAAAATTTAAACAAAAGGATATGTATATACGTATTTTATTCAATTTAAATGTCTTCTTTTCCTCTTTTCTATTTTTCTTCCTCTATTTTTTTCCCGGCCTTTCTCTCCTCTTCTCTTTCCCTTCCCTTCCTTCTCTCTCTCTCTCTCTCTTTGCTGAGTGGGTGGAGGGGAGGAAGAGCCTTTCGTCCCCGATCCACACCATGTTGGCTGGAAAAATCGCAACTGATCTCCCTACCTTTCTTCTGCCTCTTTTTCCACCTTGTTTCCTTTCTCTCCTCTTTCCATTTCCATTTCCTTTCCTTCCTTCTCTCTGTCTCTGTTAAGTTTGCTGGGAGGGGGCAAGGGCGTTTCGGCCCCGATCTACAGTTGTTTTGGCGGGATTAATCGCAACTGATCTCCCTACGTTTCACCCTTTACTTTTCTTCCTCTTTTTGTTCCCTTTTATCTCTTTTTCCTTTTCCTTCCTTATCCCTTTTTTTGTCGGGGGCGGGGGGGGGAGAGGCAAGGACATATTGCATACAGCAACAAAAGAGAGAGAGAAGGAAGGAAGGGAAAGAAAAAGGACAAAGAGGAAGAAGAAAAGAAAAGAAGGGGGATATCAGTTGCGATTTTGTCGCCAACAAATTGTGGATCTGGGGAGTGGGAGGGGGAGGCGACATATTGCCCCCTCCAGATCCACAACTTGTTGGCGGGAAAATCGCAACTGATATCCCCTTCTTTCTTTTCTTCTTCTTTTTGTCCTTTTTCTTTCCCTTACCTTCCTTCCCTCTATTTTTTTTTGCTGGGGAGGCAACAGCCTGGGAGGCAAGGCCCTTTCGGCCCTCCCCCCGATCTCCTTCTTTTCTTCTTCCTCTTCTTTCTTTCCCTTCTCTCCTCTTTCCCTTTCCCTTCTTTTCCTCTCTCTCTCTCTCTGTTTTTTTGAGGGGGGGAGGCCCCCGCTAGGGACAAGACGTAATAAAAAAGTGAATTGACGGGCCAAGTCAGGCTATATAAGAAACTCCCCCATACACTTCTAGCTCCGTCCCGCGCCGCATATGTTTTGCTACATGTATGTTGGTTTTCAAAATTCTACCTATTAATTGATTTTCAGAGAGTAAAATGCTAGAATTTTTCCAACTATCGGAAGGAGGCCGTCCCCCGCTTGGGCGTTTCGTGCCCTCGAAAGGGTTCACCTCATGTAATTTCTGTACCCCCCATCCTACTTACGGGCCTTTATTTATTGTTATTGTTTTTAATTTGTTCGGTGTCATTGATCCCTCCTTTTAAATAATTGTGTTAATACGCCCCTAAATACATCCCTTTCTATTTCCTGAAATTCGCATTGTTTTTTATTTTTTAAAATTTATTTATAAGGTGTATTTTTCATTTGTGCCCTCCCTTTGAATAATGTTGTTAATATCAAATTTACACTAAAATGTTTATTTGTTGCCACCTCTCTTTAAATTTAACTGGTATTTTAATATTTTTCACTTTTTGATATCTTTTCAAGTTCCCTTCTAATTTTAATATAAAACAAATCCTTTTTAACCCTTTTTAATACTCAAACGTCTATTTGAGTTGCCCCACTCTTTAAATTTATCTTTTATTTTGATATTTTTCCTAATGAAATATCTAATCAAGTTGCCCCCGCTCCCGAATTTTTAATTATAAAATTAGTCCCTTTCAACCCCTTTTTAATTTCCTTTTAACCCCTTTTCCTACTCCATTATTAAACCCTGAAACGCCACTCAATACATCCCTTTCTATTTCCCGAAATTTGCATAGGGGTGTCAACTTGGGGGGGGGGGTGATCAGGGTATGAGGTTAGGGGGAACAGGAAACCCCTTGCATTCTAAAGGAGGATACCGACAATTAAAATAAATACTATGGGGCGGAAATCGGATTCTACTCGAATGTTGGCCCCTTCTCTTTAAATTTATCTTTATTTCAATATTTTTCTTTCTTTAATATCTTTCAAGTTGCCCCCCACTCCTGATTTTAAAGTACAAAAATAGGTCACATTCAACCCCTTTTAACTCACTTTAACTCCCTTTTAATCCTTTCCTCTATTAAACCTCGAAACGCCCATAAATACTTCGGTGAAAGAAGCCCCACTACCGTGCTGTCCGTCATGAAAATGCAAAGGATGGGGCCTTGTTCACGAGTATACAGTATAGTCGTGATACAGGCCCCAGCCCCATGTCCGTGTTGTAGAACCGATGCAACGCCGTCACTTGGCGGGGCCTGTAGGAGACGCGTATAGTGTACTCGTGATACGGGCCCCGCAACTGTATCACGAGTATCCCTGGAACCAAATGGGCATACTCGTGATATATAACTTACTAGTAAGTTAAAAACAAATATTGCCGAGCGATTAACGTGGTGGATATCGATAAATATTATGCATGATCACCGATCTCTAGCTAGCCTAGCTATAGAGTATAGAAATAAAGATCGGTTTGCGCGCGCTGCATGTAATTTCTATGGGGTTTATGACATGCAACGAGGGGTATGATTGGTCAACATTAAACTAACGTTCGTGTGTTTTACTTACGGTACTAAATTAGATAGACAATTGCGTTAATGAAAACTAAAGTGCTTACGTAGGTACAATAATGTTAAAAATGAGTATACGTTAGCTTTACATCATTTTAGTACCGTAACTGTTCACTAACGCAAACACTACTCTGCAAAATCATTGGATACTAAGTGTACGTTATTCTTTTCTTAGTGATTACGTTACTAGTTAAGTTTATGGCGGCGATGGCCTTCCATACATAGACTACGGGAGAATTACAGCGATACAGCTCTCCCGTCGCGTTTAGGGAACGAACGCTATCATTGCCGCGTACGGTTGTGAAAATCGACAAGACGCGGAAATTTCAGATTCGCGCATGCGCAGATTGTTTTTTTCGCTCGCGTTACCGTACTCTTTGCTTTACGTCGCGTTGCGAAAGCGCCCTAGTGAAGATCGAGACGGCACGTGGCTATTTTTATCTAATAAAATTGACCGAAAATGAATTTCTAAACAGTGTTTGCAATAGTGATATTATACAAAAATTGGAAAAAGCAATTGCATATTAACTCATAATGAAACCTTCCATCTAGTTGAATAAATATCCTAAGCGAAATTGTAACCTGAATAAAATGAGTATGGGTAATCGCCCTACCAAGCTTTAATATTGGGATGACCTATACAATTAAGTGGTTCATTCATTTGAAATACATGTATATAATAATATTAAATGGATGCATGGCATTGCTAAAAGATCTATAAGTATGACATTGTTATGATAAAGACAACCTCATGACAAAGAAGTGAGAGTTTGTATGTAAGCCAGTTACCATCTTCTTTTTCTAACTATTTTCTTGTTAAGGATATATTGAAACTTTCGACATAACTTACTGGAACCTATAAATGTTTCGGACTGAAAAAGACAACGAATGTGTAAAACTTTGAATGCGTGTTATTATCATCTGTAATGCATAATACTATGCTCATAATATAATTACGTGTATATATTTTACTGATAACTTAACTTTACAAAGTGAGACAGTCTATGCATTTAGAATGATATAAATACATCTAATAAATTAATTGTTTTTTTTTTAAATTGTATAGATATATGTTTTTCTGCTTTCACGCTGTAATTGTATTTTTATAAAATGAAATTCTTTTTGAACGAAAGAATGAAAATTTTGATAACAATGACAAAATATGATTTTATCCTGCATCCGACCATTATGGGCCTATTCTGGTGTTCCACTTTATTTTATGTCTGCAGATGAAATGTTACGATAAGCAGGAGTTGACGTGTGAATAAGCTATTTGGGCAGGTTTTATATCGACAAAGGTTTTAAGATATCCAAATATACAATGTGTACATTAATAGAATAAAACTTAAACTCTATTTTACAAAGGTTTCACTTCAATGAAGTGTAAATTGTTGAGGATATTCAGGTAAAATTTAATGACTTTCTAAAACCGGTTTAAGGAAGATATATCAGACAGAGAAATAGAGCGAGAGAGTATGGGATAAAGATAGAAAAGTTGTGGGGGACAAAGAGTCGTACGCGAGTGCAGTCATAGATTAAATCATAGAGTACCAAATAGTTCCCTCCCATGTATAATCTCTATGGGAGGGAAATATTTGAAGTTCCTTGAAATGATTGACTAATCAGAAGCGACATCCGTTGTTGCGACTATATCTCTGAATCAACTAGCTATCATAATAAAACAGAATACCGCCATCATGTGATATTTGTCGCATATTATATAGAGCCAACGTGTGCCCAACCATTTTTTTTGGGGGGGGGGGGCTACGTTCGCGTAAGTGTCATTCGTTCGTGACACGTTTATTATGAACTTTAAATCTGCACAAATTTTTTCCGTTTTGAAATGAAATATGAGAAACAATAAAGCTATGAGACAAAAAGTATATAAGTAAGCTGCATTTTAAGTAAATTCAATGATTCAAACAAATTGTGAGCTAATTACAAGAGGCAGAAATGACGAAAGAAAAAGAAGAAGAAGAAGAAAAGAAAGAAAACATAGAGAAGAAGAAGAGAAAGACAACATAAAGAAGAAGAAGAGAAAGAAAACATAAAGAAGAAGAAGAGAAAGAAAACATAAAGAAGAAGAAGAGAAAGAAAACATAAAGAAGAGATGAGAAAGAAAAAATAAAGAAGAGATGAGAAAAAAACATCATGAAGCCTGAGAAAAAACATATAATCTTAAGAATTGGTATTTTCTATTTGACTCATGGGGAGAAGGAAAAGCAAAAGGGCAATTTTGACCATGTTTTATATGTGCAGCAGCAAAGAGTAGAGGTAAAGAACGAAGGATATATTAAGGTATGATTTCGAGTATGGAGTTAGAGAAATAGAGAAATGAAAGTAGTCAACAGTGAACGAATAATATATTTGATGGGCAAGATCTAAAAGAAGGATAATTTGGAGAAAGGGAACAAAAGAACACTTTGCCTAATAGAGAAAGGGGAATAAATAGAGGCGGAGAGAAGAGAAGAGAGGGAAGGGAAGAGAAAGAGAGAAGAGAGAGAGAGAGAGAGAGAGAGAAGGAGAGTTGCGCTAATAAAGTGTAGCTTGTGTTTAGGTCTACAGTGCTTTTGAAATTTCCATTCTGATTGCTTCACAAAAAGGCTAAAGATAAGATCCACAGAAGACCAGCTGTTAACAACCGAGACAAACCGCGACCCATCCACGTACGACCACTAAGGTTCCGTGATCGTGAGGCAGTATTAAAAGCTGCGTCGTCGAAAGGAAATTCACTAAAGAGCAACGAAAATCGCATTTACGTTAGTTACGACGTTCATCCATATAAAGAAACCAAGGATGTGGTATCCAGGAACTTCACTTAATAGTACTTCAATTTTGGGAGTCCTGAACCCGTATATATTGGTGGAGTCAAGCGGCAATGTGTCACATACACGAAATGGAAGTCCCCCAGAAAATGATTGAATCTCTTATTGAGAGATCTGACTCACCACAATGCAAAATAACTTGAAGCCAGTTAGGGGACATGGCACCCCATTCAACATTTATCTCGGCAAATCTCAAATTGTTGTCAATTTAGCTGGGGTAAATTATCAACTTAATTGTGTCTTGTCGGCAACTGAGCCAAAAATTGAGTGTATTTTTTAGGGGCGGGGTGTTGAGCAAAAATTACAGCTTCTGCAAGTGATTTTGAGTAGCCTGGTAATTGTTGCAAAGTGGGAAATATGAGAAGGATTTTCAAAATGAATTTTACTTTATGTAACGAAAATATTTCTGAAAAATTGTCGGGACAATTGGTAAGACATCCTTCCCATTCTGATATAGCCTTTAACAGCATTCGAGACCCACGATTCAAGGAACCGACAGTCCACGAGACCGACGTTTGGTCTTACAGGCTGTCTATCTACTGGGATAGATGTCCGCTTCCATTGTAATGGTATTGCAATGCCATTGCCTTAAAGCCCAAGTCCACTCCAAAAATAACTTACTTTCAATAGAACCAGAAAAATCAGACAAAAAAAAAGTTTGAGCAAAATCAGATAACTAATAAGAAAGTTTATGAATTTGTAATGACATGAAAACTTTGAAAATCAATGCACAAATTGGCAACTCACTCATGAGTCTGTGACGTATGGTCCTCACTATCCACTAATTATTTTCTTTATATTGATAATATAAATTTCCTATTTTCACCTTAAGAATCTTATTTCTTCACACCAGCATCCAAGTTAGATTGTTAGTCATGTGTTTTTGTGTGGATGCACAAATAAAGAGTAATTTTTGTCCAGTTAAATCATGAAAAATTGAATTTTTATAAACTATTTATATAAAAATCAATAATTATGAAATACAATATTCAGAAAATAGTATCAATTCTTCGAAATTCATAAACGTTTTTGGGAAATGTCATGCATGCAATACGATACAAATCATATAACCTGGGCAAAGGCATGGGGAAATCAAGTTTTAGGGGATAAAAAGGGAAATTAATGGGATTAAACTATATAAAGCAATTGATAAGTTGTGAGGACATGACGTCACAAACTGATAACCATCTTGGCAATTTGTGTTGTGATTCTCATTGTTCCATAGTTTTACATACTTTTTCAAAAATTCATAACTTTCTTATTAGTTATCCGATTTTGTTCAAACTTTTTTTGATTGGTTTGTCTGATTTTTCTGCTTTTATTGAAAGTCAGTTATTTTTGGAGTGGACTTGCCCTTTAAGTATTCCTCAAATTGGCACCCATGATCTGAATCGGAATGTGTAGATCTTAATGATGTACATGACAAGTAATGTCTGTATCACGCAGATTTATACTTAAGTCACTCCTCCAAACCGAACACAAACTGACCAATATCATTGGCCATTAATCATGTTTTTCACAATCATGATCTGTCGACCTTATTAACTCAGACGGAAAGACCAATCGCCCATTAATAAAATAATGGGCATATTCAAAGGAGATAACCTATACCCCAAATTGTAATGAAATACGATAATACCGCTCCTGATAAAGAAATAAATGGTCCGCTATCTGTTCCTATAAATGTAACGAAAATGTTTAAGGTCTCTGCTGGCTCTTTCTCTCTTTGTATTCAAGTTCTTCTAATCCCAAGTTTTTAATTTTAAAAAATTATTTTTGTTTAGTTAAAATACATATACCTCTCCATTTCGATATCCACTCCCCTTTTCTCCCCATCTCTCTCTATTTCTTTCACTCATCTTTTCTCTATCTTCCCGAGTTTCCTCACCCTCTCTTTCTCTCTCTCACTTACTTCTCCCTTCTCTCTATCTCCACGCGTTACCTCTACGTCGATCTTTCGATCTCTATATCTGCTTTATAGTCATTCTGTTAGACAAGGCTACCCACATGAGTCAAGTTATCTTATAAATCAGTTATAAAATCAACCGTTCAAGAAATCGACAGATAAGGAATTATTGGAAAAGAATATAACATCTAACATCATTGATCTTTAATTTTCCACATGAAATCAACAAATATTAAGGAGATCATTTTCGATTCTGAATACAGAGTGCTGTCCATTTACCAGAAATGTACTCCTGAGCTATATATCTATTTCTGCTTTGCTGTGCGAAATATGGCCAACAAGGTGGTTAACGACGTATCAGGACAATCACCCCCGGAAAATTACCCCCTGGAAAACTACTCCCAAGGACAATAAACCCCTGGAATATTACCACCGGAAAATTATCCCCAAGGACAACCATCCCCGAGGTCAATTACCCCCGGAAAATTACTCCCTAGGACAATTACCCTCCCCCGAGGACAATTACCCCCCGTGGAAAATTACCCCCCATGGATATTTGGCCCCCGAGGACAATTACCCCACACCCCAAAAAATTACCCCAAGGAACTACCAAGAACAACCACACCGAGGATTATTACCCCCACCTCTAAAAATTACACCCTAGGACAATTACCCCCCTCCCTGTTCATTAAAGGGGAAGTTTTAATAAAAGCATTTTGTTTTCGGGGTTATTGTCCTCGAGGGGGGTAATTTTCCGGGAGTAATTGCCCAGGGGGTAATTGTCCTAGAACACTGTTTTAAAGACTACAACAACATAAACGTTAAGAGGGATAATAATTAATAAGCACATAGAAATAGTGATTAACGGTACACAATTTGATCATCAGAAGTAACTTGGACAAGAATTAAACCTTTCTGTGACCTCATAATGAGAGGATTTAGAAGTTCACATTCAAAGTTCAGTGTACAATGGAGTACGTGACGCACTGGAAATCAGCTGGTGGATAAAACATCGGCATTCCAGAGAGATGCCCCGCGCCGCAGCTTGGCATACATACAGGTGTAATACAGCTGCTGCGGGAGAGAAAGTCAACAGACATCGCCGAACTGGTGGCGCCACTTGGTGTATCACGTGACGCTCTGTGCTGGATGGCGCCGCTGAGAATGTCACGTGATGTTCTGTGCTGGATGGCACCGCTGGAAATGTCACGCAATGGGCTATGCTGGATGGCGTCACAACCAGAGGGATGGTAGCTTAATGACGTCATCGATAGACATGAAGGTCGACAGTCACTGCAGCTCTGGGAAGAGAGTGAGCTAATAGACATCGATGGAGAAATGATGGCCGATTTCTTGTAGGGAGGAGACGTCCAATCGTGGTCATAGACGTCGCAAGGCAATTTCCGTTTTCCAGTTGTTTTGTTGGAGATGGACATCGGTAATTGTACGGGGCTGTTGTCTTTGCGCGTTTGACATGCTGCTTTAGGAGTAGGGCTGTGACGAAGGCTTAACCGGCGGTTCTGGAACCAAACCTAGTAATGTGACAACAAAAATGTGGTTATAAAAAAAATTGTCATCTTTGACCAGTTGCCAATACAAATGTCAGTAACGACAAAGATAAGAAGAAACTCGAGTTTTCAAAATTCACTGAAATACACAGTAGAACACATTTACGTGTATAAAATAGCGTTATTCAGATAAATACAAGAGTTTCGTTTTGTGTTACCTTTAGCAGGTTAAATGCCATTCAAAATTGATATAATAATGATAAAATGTGCTTTCTTATCCTATTAGTCTAGATTACAAAATGATGTTGGTGTCACAATTAAAACTCACATGAATCAAGAGGTTACTGAGTTTGAGTGTGTGTGCCAGCCGATCTCTAGTAGTGATATCAGGGCGTGTGTTGATGATGAATTCAGCTTCTAGAATCTCAGTCTGCTTCTTCGTCAGTTGAGAGCAGGAGGAAGGAAGCATGGTTGTTATGGTGATGTTCGTCTTGTCCGAGGGAGAAACAGGTTGAAGATAGAAATTGGAAGAATGAGAACCGGACTCGCAAAGTGAAGGTATAGAAGTGATCACAGACTTGTTGAGCTGGAGACTGATTAGAACAGAGTGAGTCTTCAATGGTGAGTTTCTCGTGATCATCTCGTGTGACCATGGACCTCCTTTCACCGTGTTGCAATAGACAAATAACTTCATCCAAACGATCAAATGAAAGAGCAAGGGTTAATGATCGACTACGTACCGACATGATACCACAGAATCTTTTGAATAAACTCACATTCCAGTCTTTGCTGGATAACAAAAGATTTTGGCGAAGTCCACAATCAGTCCCACCGTATGAAAAGGCATCATCCGTTCGAAACTAAATGGTGGCTTAATAAAGTATGAGAGAGGAGCTTGGAAAGTATGGCAATTACATGGACCAGGCCATCCATTCATTAGAGCCGGATTTTTGCTGGTATTTACAGAGCTTGTTAAGTTGAGGTATTATACTTGTATTGATGTTGCATAAAATTCTTGTTTGCTAGCCATGTTGCCTTCATCACGTGATCTTGTCCCGTTGTTGCTAAAATTGATATACAATGTATTAACAAAATATATGCATGATTTAGCAACTGTCCTACAATGTTATTTTACATTTTTCATGAATCTTTCGATCCAGAGGAGTCGGATTTTCAATTCAATTCAATTCAATTTATTTCAACCATAAAAATACATATACAAAAGTTCATGGAAATATAAACATGGGGTTAGGAGCCCTAAGAAGTTTGAATACAAACTTGTGGTTGGGGCACCAACCATGACATATATATCAAAAGTTAACAAAAACAACATTAACGGAAAACAAATATATACAAGAAAACAATTATAAAGACCTATATGTGAGCATAAGACATTTATAGCAAAGCACCAGCCACGAACGCACACAGGACACAGCGTCAAGCGACACTGCGTCCCTATATGCGCCTGTAGCCGGTGCTTTACAGTATTACAAAACATAACAAAACAAGTGGAGCAAATTATTCATTATTTAATTCGTGTGTTTTTATACTGCAAAAACATTTCATTCTTCAAGAGTTTTTTTAATTTATCAAAAGTTTTACTTAGTTTAATATCATTGTCTAGGTCATTCCATAACTTAATCCCATTACAACGTAAAGAATTTTGACTGATTGTAGTTTTGGGAAGAAATGGATGAAAATCTGCACATTGACGGGTGAAATGTGAGTGATAGGAGGCATTTGTACTAAAAAGATCATTGAAAATATTTGGCAAGGCATTCGTATGATAATGATACATAAAGATATAAGTATACATAAGTACAAGATCAGAAACTTTCAATGTTTTACATTCAAGGAATAAATTGCTTGTATGACTATTAAATGGTGCATTACAAACTGTTCTTATTGCTTTTTTCTGAGTAACAAAAAGTCTATTTAAGTGTGTTTTAAATGTATTCCCCCAAATCATACAACAGTAAGTGAGATGAGGCAAAATCAATGTGTTATATAATGAAATCATAACATGTCTAGGTAAAGTAAGTTTAAGTCTGCGGAGGACACCAGTAGTTCTACATAAACGAGTGCATAGATCATCAATATGTGGTTTCAAGATAAGAATTCATTTATTTTGATACCTAAGAAGTTAATATTTGATACTTGGTCACTGAATGCATACATTGCCGGGCCAATACCACACACTCCGATTATCTTCTGAATAACGAGGATATGCATTCAACAAAAGTAAACCAACTTGTACAAGTTAAAATTACCTCTCACGCCGAACATGCATCAGTGCGTATCATGGCACAATGGAATTGTCATTGCAACAATTGTGATGATAATACATCGCCACTAAAAAGTTAGTGAATCTCGTTCATTTGTATTTATTCAAATTCTTCCAGAATCAGGCAATTAAAACAAAAATATTTAATTCACAGAGTTATCTGTAAGCGGACAAAAATAGCGTTAAGTGTCCGGTTAAAGTCAATGCATCAAAATTTTTCATAGACTAACCTTGTGAGGTAAGAGTTTGAAGGGGCTGAATGGGTCTGTGACCCTTCCCAACCACCAGCCACAGGAAATTTGCTAACCATTGCCTCGTATTTGGGCAGCGGAGCGCAAATGTTTTCAATCGTCATTTTTCCATGTTTTATTTATTTATTTTATTTATTTATTTCAATCTTTTGTCAGGGTATCCCATTCACCAATAAGTAGTGGTCTTCCATGGGCCCTGAATAAACATGAACATATTTACATCAAAAAGCATAACGTTTATACAGAACAGTTAAAAAAATCCATAGTACATTAGAAAGCTATAACACAGCAATATTAGACGTGGCACAAACGAATACTCGTTTGCAAAATAATTATATATCATTAACCTAGTTCAACTGTAATGTCAATAGAAAATATTGATTAAGTCGCAATTATGTGAATAAATCATGTTAATATTACAGAACATGCACGTAGTGTATGTTTGGCTGAGCTATTCACAAATTACAACTTTGTTTAAACAATCTCTTAAATGAATTGACAGAAGAAGCCGTTCTCATCGAATTGTCTAGCTTATTCCATTCAAATATAGAAGAAACAATTGGGCTACACTTATAACAATCAGTGTGAAATCTGGACACACGTAAACATCCACTGTCTATTTGCCTTGTATGATGCTCATTACATCATTAGGATTGATTAAGCCTACCTGAAGGTAAGAAGGTGCTAAGTTATGAACGCATTTATATATCATCATAACGCGACTTAACTCAAACCGTTTGGTTAGTGTCATCCATTTAAGACTTGTGAACAAATCAGCCGACGGTGTGTCATATGTCTTGTTCAATATTATTCTTGCGGCCCTCTTTGAATTATCTGCAGCTTAGTTGTATGGGAATGAAATCTGTTCGACCATACAACAGAGCAGTAATCTAATCGTGGCAACTCTAGACTGTTATAAAGTAACTTTAAGGATTGTTCAGGCAAAAAACTCTTTGCTCTCTTTATCATGCTAATGTTATTCTGGGTAAGTTTACTTACGTTTTCGATTTGTTTAGACCATTTCAATTCTTCATCTATCAAAAGGCCTAAGCATTTGGTGAATTGAACTCTTTTATCAAATTGCCATTTAATGAAATGGTGAAAGATTCAATTTTCCTGAGATTAGCACGAGAGCCTATTATCATGACAAGTTTTTTCAGTGTTAAGAACGAGACGATTTTCCTTAATCCATGCCATGACTCTATTTAATGCAACAGTTAAGTAGACAGGATTTGTTAATGATATCACAAAGAGACTCTGCGATAACATTCTTCGTCATCTTTAAAAGTTTACAGCTGATGTGATCTTCACCAGTTGCTTTATCAATACTCAGATTATCAATCTGTTTCAATACAAAATCCTTAGTAATCAAATTTAAATTAAATTGCGAATGAGTTGGATCAATACCATTGTCCTCGTCTACTCTCAGTTGAGACGTATTCCTCCGCAGGTCCTTAGTAATCTTAGTAGCATTAGAAATGAAAAGTCATTAAATGCTTCAGCAATATGTGCATTGTCCGACACACTTGCTCCATCAACGCTTATGGTATTGGGAGAAATAGGTAATGACTTAGGCACAAGGCCTCTATCTCCACATTTGCTTACTGTTGTTATGATTTTGTGAAATCTGGTCTGCATTATATTCTTTTTCTTTTTCTCATGAGATGAATAACTGTATTCTTTAGATATTTGTAGGTGTCCCAAAGATCATCACTTTTGTTAGCTTTAGCAGCTTTGAGAACTTTATCACGTTCCGTCATGCTTAACAATCTCGTCAGATATCCATGGACATGCCTTTTTTCTTATCCGCTTTTTACATACTGGTATGTGGTTGTTGATTATATTATTGAATAGAGTCAACCACATATCCCACGCAACATCAACATTATCTATATCTTTTATGACCTGCCACGGAGTACTTCTCAATTCGCTGTAAAATTTCTCCTCGTCAAGATTTTTGAACGAGCGAAATTCTGCATAAAAATTAGGAGAAATAAGTAGAGAATACAATCGTGATTTTGGAACTAGGATTAACATGGACATAATGCACTTGTTTACCTGTCCACATTATCTCTTATTCATTTTACCTCCAATGTTTTCAGACTGTTTTCAAAACAATATCATGTTTGTCGATCATAGTTCTATGTAGCTTGATGTCTCATGGTAATTTTTAGTGGAAAAGCAATCTAAGCAACAATTTTTGAATTTTAGCGACAATCGTTCGCCATTGCTGCTCTTTAAAACTACTATGACGTGCAGTAACAAATGGAAATTTCTGGACTCATGATAAATTCGTTTAACATTTGATTCCACTTGGTTGATTCTATTGTTCGGATTATTTATCAGAGCGAGATAGAAATTGACATTCTCATGGCTGACGACTTTGCATTAGTGTTCATCGTCTCTACAATGCTATTTGAACAATATTTGGTGACAAAAGACGGCATTTCTAGTAGTTATAGCAGTGAGTATGGGGACGGCCATAGGTTTTGTACAAAAATTTTCGTACTTATACTATTTCTAATTGACTCGTGTACATTAACTTTGACATAGTCTGTTTTGACAAAAAACGGACTTATAACACGCGTGTCTATGGGGTTTTGACTTTTTGAATTTAGATAGAGATTTTTCATTTTGACTTGTAAATTTTTTAGAAAGTGACTTATAACACGGGTGTCTATGTGATTTTGACTTTATGAATTTACATAGGGATTTTTCATTTTGAACTTGTAATTTTTTTCGATCAAAACCTGACTTATAACACGGGTGTCTATGGAATTTTGACATTTTGAATTTTACTCGTGTGTTTTTAAGGGAATTTTTCGACGTTTTGATTATTGGATGATGACGTCATTATGTGAAATATAATCGCTGAAAAGTGACGAATTCAAGTCTAGTTCCCTTTATGATCCATCGGCATATCTTCGACAGTAGCCAGCTTATATTGTCGCGCGATCTGGCTGCAGTAAGTAAAACATTCAAACCAAACTTCCATGCCCTTAATGGCAGTCAGCCATTTGGTGAAAGCAGTCGAGATAGTTCTTGGGACAACCCACAAGAACAGTCGTACAGGTTTCCTATCAGAATCCGCCATTTCTCTACTTTGCGCTATTCAAAGAGAAAGAAAAGGACCAAACGGAGAATGCACAAACCTCCGTGAAATATCTCGCAAATATATCATAGTTACATACATTGCCAAGGATGGGTACAGCACCAAAACCGACTCATCAAATATCAAATTCTCTGTTTGCCGAGTCTTTACCTCGGTCTTGAACTTTCGACCCTTTTATAACCTCTATGATTTCTATTATCATTTTGGCCTTTGAATTGTATGAACGCGCAATCTAAATTTTGGGATGAATGGGCTAAAGGTCTCGAAATTGAACCAGCAAAATCTTATCAAAATGCCCAAATTGACTATTTGGTTAAATAGGATTAATAGTGATTTCGATGGCACAAGACATATGTATATCGGATTAGCGAATATCAAAATGCCTTGCCATTGCTAAATGAAAACATACGCTAAAAAAACGCGATGAGGTTCTTGTTTGTCATGGAAAGATCTTTAGCACATTCAAACATTCTGACCTCAAGATAAAAGGCGAGTGTGTTTTCTTTCAGATTTAGCCGTTAGGTGGTTGTCAGCATAATAAGGTGTAAAATCAACAAAAGGGTCACTGAGAGTCTTCAACATATCAAGCATTGCTTCTGTGAAGCGATATAAAGGGGATCAGCCTGTTGAAAACCATTTGTAACTATTGGGATGTAATGTTATTTCTCTTGGATACCTTGTGAAAAAGCAAAGGCGCAAGGATGTTTCCTTACGGGACGCCATTTCCTGTCAATGCATGTGCGTATAGTGTTTTAGTTTAATCATTTATGTACCGCATAATACCATTCCCAATTGCTTCATGAAGGTTTTGTTCACAATGTCTTTGCAGGACATGTACGAATTTGTTTATGTTTTTAAACATCATGGTTATTTACTGTTAAACTTATTCAACTGACTGTTCATGCTTCATGTTATTGCTTGGTTTACAAATTACAATTTTACATTTTCCAATAAATACTGTTAATTTGTATTTTACAGTTAATGTAAAAACATTACCAACCAATACTGAGCTGTAATTATTTTTCAGTAGTGTTTTATATAACTTAGATTCTTATGTACCAGAAAATCAACTTTGCGAAATTGCTTCCAGATGTTTTTTTATCTCTTCATTTAACGATGTCATGGCATGACCTGTACATTGAATAATTCGAGAATATTGAACAGAATAGTATGAATAACCGTATTAATGGATAAGACTAAACTGAGAAGTCGGACTCTGGAAAAACCTCCAGCATACTTGCTTACTTTTTAAGTATTAATTGTGTTTTCCTTGCATAACTTATTTTGATTAAGCAGCAAATTAAGGCACATGTATATTTTTGGAAGAATGTTTTACACTCTGCAGGCAAAATATTATGTTGAGTAAAGTATTATGCCTAGTATGTATATTGATATAGATTTTTCCTGATTCATTTTATCTTGTTATCTTATTCACATATATATATCTCAGATAAAGGTCATGACATGTTCTCTTTAATTTCTATTTAAACTTTTTTTCCTACATGTCCTATCTATTTTTGGTCAATACTGATTCAAGGTAATCTTTTATCCCAGGCTCGTTATCTCCTGATAACCACATTCCTGCTTTTGCTTAGAGCCCTTTTGTTAGGATGGAATGGCTACATGCCGTCTTTGCACATTTTGTCGCTCTGTTATTGTGCATGACCTGTATTTTGTCTTTATTCTATACACTGTTTCACTACCTCTCACACAGATCAACCTGGGGGTGTTTCACAAAACTTGTCATCAGTGACAAATGACAGTTTCTGTTATAAGCTACTGAAATCCTTGCTTCTGATTGGTTATGAGCAGATTTGTCACTGATTTTTGTCATTTGTCATTGAAAAAAGGCTTTGTGAAACACCCCCCTGGTTTCGCACTCACTCTAATCATTGAATACTTTAGACCATTATATTTCTGAGTCGTTTTGAAAAGGTTATTCCTTTTATCAAACATCCAAAAGTCTCCATTCATGGACTATCGCAGAAACCAGGTCAGTTCTTGTGACCGGTTGTCCTTCATTTTGCAATTACCACACTTGTTTAAGTCTCGCTTTAACTTGATACCCTTGATTATACGTCTGGTTCGTTTGATGTATCATACTTATTCTATTCATTTTATAATATAGGATTATTTGCAATTTGATATTGTATTTCATTGAGTAATATTCTGTCCTCCTTATAAGTTAAGGTTTTCCTTCAACAATAATTTATTTTCCAATGGTAATTCCTTTTACACTTAAACTTTTACACTATGAATAGAGCCATTCACTTACCCTACCCGTAATTCCTCAAATTTTCATCTAGTAAACCCGAAATTACTTATTGCCCATAGATCCATAAGACACCATGGTCCTGACCTATGGAACTCTCTCCCAGAATCTATTAAATCATGTTGCTCCCTCTACTCATTTAAGGCCAAAGTTAAAACGATGCTATTATCAAAATATTCAAGGTAAAATTTCGTGTCAACTCTTCAGTCTTTATCATAATGTCATCTCTTCTTTCATTCGAATCATTATCATCATCGTCATCATTATCACCATCATCACTACCATCATCATCATCATCATCTGCATTGTCAATATCACCATCATCAAAATTTGTGTTTTCAATTACCTATCCGTTTCTGCTTAATAAATGTGTTAATCTATTTCATGGGTTTTGTCTGGGGCTGTCGTATTATCAAGCAATCTGCTTACAGTGACAGTCCTTCTTACGCAAATACTTTTATAATGTTTTATAATGTGTGAGGAATTTAGTATTTATGACAGTTTATCATTTTGTTTTTGAAAATAACAATTATATATATATATATATATTTGCTTAGTTATGATTCATTGTCAGAAAAATACTTATTGTACTTATATTATTATTGTTATCAAAAGCTGTGTACTTACATTAATGCAGAAGAAAATAAAATAAAATCAAATCAAATATTACAACATTGTAGGTGCAGGTTGTATGATAATGCTTTCGTTGAAAATAATGGTTCGCTGCGATTGATTCTCTTAGGTAAAGTCCATTATATGGAAAGAACTGGTCTCCCCCTTCTGTTTAAACGTGTTAATAACAATAAGCAAACTATGATGACTTTTAGAATTCAGAAAGGTTAAAGGGTGTTGGTAGATTACTAGGTTTGTTGGCCTATTCCCATGTAGGTTAATATAAGACAGTGACATAGCGGCTATGACAATCACAATGCAGGATTTAACATGTCAAACCAAAGTCACATCGACAAACAGACTCCAGAAGGGGCGGGGGCACTCATTTTTATCCGGAGTTTCGTAATTCCGAAACAAAATTTCCCATAATTCCGAACATTTCCGAAAGTGAAATAGGGTTCATTATTCCAATGATTCGTATTTCCGAATGTAAGATAGGTTTCAGAATTCCTAAAATGAAAACGATACAGGATTCTATTTCATTTTCGGAATTATAAATCCTATTTCAGTTTTGGGAATAATGAACCCTGGTTAATTTTCAGGATTATGAATCTACTTCATTTTCGGAGATACGAACCTTCGGATCTTAGACCCTTTGAATAATGAACCTTTGAAAAACGTCATGTGACCCTCCAAAAATGACCAATAACTGATGGCATCTTTCTCATGTCGGTCAAATTCAGCGTACTGACTTTACAGTCAGGCCTAAAGAAATTGCTATGGCCACGCATGTGTTAGAGTTAGGCTTAAAATTATGGTTATGATTGGGATAAGTGTTAAGGTTAGGGTTAGGATTAGGGTTAGGGTGAGGGTGATTACTGTTACGGTATTGTTACGGTTCGGGTTGGGGTCATTGCTAGGTAGGATTAGGTTTAGGGTTAGGGTTAGAGTTGGGTTTAAACAATACATTCCTGGTAATAACTGTCTTGTGTTGGTATCCTCAGTATGTCTTGGGTATAGCAATGAGGTGATAAAACAACCGTAATATGAGTAAATAGGAGGTTACTACACGGGCTACTGCATTCACGTGAAAGTTTAAATTGCAGTATTATAGCTGATATACCAGTGCCTTAACAACATCAATGCGACGAGATAATGAAGATTATATACATGTCTGGAGCAGGATAGCCTCATTTTTATATGCTTGGCTGAAGAACATACTGCTCAGATAAAACATTTTGGGGTCAACACTGCAAATATACAATTAAATTCAGATACATATTGATTTAGATATGCATTGACTGTTGGCGAATGGATTTAGCACACATTGACAAGCTTTCAACATGATTAGATAATTTCATAGAGGATTACATTACCATCATTACCATTAAGAGAAGGATAATCTTAGCCATGTTTTACTATCATTGCATGATTTCTCCGGTTTCTCTTCATTCAGAAAGGAAGTCCTGATATTAAGTTTGTTTCAATAGAAGCAGAACAAAATGAGAGAAACAGGTCATTAAGAGAAGGATAATCTTAGCCATGTTTTACTATCATTGCATGATTTCTCCGGTTTCTCTTCATTCAGAAAGGAAGTCCTGATATTAAGTTTGTTTCAATAGAAGCAGAACAAAATGAGAGAAACAGGTCATTAAGAGAAGCCATGTTTTACTATCATTGCATGATTTTTCCGGTTTCTCTTCATTCAAGAAGTCCTGATATTAAGTTTGTTTTGAAGCAGAAAAATAGAGAAATAGGTCAGTGAAAGTTTGAGCAAAACTGATTGAAAATAAAATGTTATAATTTCTTTCAATCATACAGTCGTCCTAAATATTATTATTGCAACTATATTTTTGTACTATCCCTGATGGAAAAAAATCAATTCCGTCATCTATAACTAAGAAAATGAAAGTTAATAACATTTTATGTACAGAGCTATTGCAGAGGAGCTTGCATGATACGTTACAGTGTTGCCAATTTGTGTTTCACTGATGCGAACTTCAAAATTCATAACTTTTCTATTTTTAATCGGATAGCGCTCAAACTTTCAATAATTTGCTTTTCTCATTTTCCTTCTTTGATCAAAACCAAAGTAATATCAGGGTGGACTTCCCCTTTAATTTCAAATATGTTTCCAGGAAGAAGAGTTCGTGTATTTCATTATATGGTGAATACAAACCTCTAGTTTATTAATGACCATTGAGTACCGTGAGTATGATTCATACACTTGCATTTCATCTGCATATCAGGGATAATAAAAGTGACATTATAAAATCCATTTAAGCCCACTTTGATAGACAGAAAATATCACAGGACCTTCAAGAATCCTTGGGGATCACCACAAGTCAAAGCAGAAGGACTTGATATTTAGTTATTGACACAGACTTATTAGATCATACCAGCTTGTTAAAACGTTATCTCCATGGCCGCAGAGGCGTACTAAATAGTGTACTATAGTTAACGGTAACCCGACACATGCTCCGCCGACAATTGCTCCGCCGACATTTACTCCGCAAAACGCGACAATTGCTCCGCGACATTTGCTCCGCGACATTTGCTCCGACGTCAAATGCTCCGCCGACATTTGCTCCGCCGACATTTGCTCCGCCGACAATTGCTCCGACGACAATTGCTCCGCCGACATTTGCTCCGCCGACAATTGCTCCGCATGAAGTAATAAATGCTCCGGTGACAATTGCTCCTCGAACGACAGTTGCTCCGTCGACAATTGCTCCGACGACAATTGCTCCGACGACAATTTTTCCGCGACAGTTGCTCCGCCGACAATTGCTCCGCGACATTTGCTCCGCCGACAATTGCTCCCCCGACAATTGCTCCGCCGACATTTGCTCCGCATGAAGCGACACTTGCTCCGGTGACATTTGCTCCGACGACATTTGCTCCGCCCAAAAAGTGCCCCGTAAAAATACAAATGCTACTAGTACTACGACAAATGCTTCGCCGACAATATTTTTCTTCATGTGTTACTTTCTTTCTTTGTTTTGTTTTATTTTGTTTCGTTTCTGAATGCATTTCATGAAATAATGTAGATGAAATGAAATGAATGAATGTTGATGATGTGGGAGAAAAGGAGTTACCTAAAAGTCATGTCGAATATGCTGAAATAACTTTTATCTATCACTGTACGTCCCAGATAATGTACACTAAGCAATCATTACATGTCATGGGAAGTTTTAAAAAGGGAAGAAAGAAAGTAGAGCAGCTAGCCACATTCCCAATACGCGCATACCTCCTCGTTAATTTCAAACAGCTCATCAATATGTAAGACCTGAAATGACCTCAATGCAAGCAAGCACATGCAGGGTAGGTATACCATCTGCAAGTAAAGCATTCATCATGGAAGTTTTAGAAAATAACAGGGGAGGGATAAAAATCAGCTTTGAAGGACATTTGTACGTTAAAAAAAGAACCCATTCAGACGGGAGAATAAGATGGGTGTGAGCGACAACGCTCCGGAGCATGCAGTGGGGCATTAACCACTAACGGCCCCTCAATATGGTGGAGTAATGGCGGCGACGCCCCATACCATGAACCAGATGGGAATAGAACGCGGGTAGTAGCAGCGCGGACAGGCCTCAAGAGAACAGCGAGGGATGTAAACAGCGGCCCAACAACGGAAATTGTCGCTAACGCCCTCATGGAAGCTCATCCTGAGATTCGAGGGCAGTTGGGGCAGCTGTCAGCCCTTAGGAGGGACGTTCAAAGACACAGGTATGAATAAAATAATTGTATCTGCTGCATTTAAACTCGCCACCCCTACCATTTCGGGCGATGGGTAACCACACACCGTCCTTAAAAAACTCTTTAAAATCTCTCTTCAACGAAAAGTGTTTAAAAATATTATTAAAGCGATCACAAATTTTGACACTTTATGGAGAATTATCATTATTTACATTACAAAATCACATTATAGGCCGAATCAATGTGTTAGTTTTATATCTAAATTTACTTTGACGAAGTCATGCTGGGAGGGATACCCCGCCCATCCCTTTCAGGTCCCTTTAGCTGGCCTATTTAGCAGGAGCCTACGTATAATGTAGTTTCGTGTGTCGTTCATTTTCTGTTTCGACAACCATCATGAGTGTCAGGGGCGGCGCTACAGAGGTGTTTAGAAACTTAATATACTAGGATATGATATTTGAATTGAACTTTTGTATTTTTATTTAAGGTAATCAGTTTTTAAACAATGTTAATCTCCCAGGCGCGGATCCAGGGAGGGGCCGAGCGCCTTGGCCCCGCCCCGCAAAAAAAAGAAAGAGAGAGAGAGAAAGAAGGGAAAGGGAAAGAGGAGAGAAAGGCCTGGGACAGAAAGAAGAGGAAGAAGAAAAGAAGAGGGAGAAAAGAAGGAGATCAGCCAAAAGGGCCTTGCCCCCCAGCAACCCTAAAGAGAGAGAAGGAAGAGAAAGGGAAGAAGAGAGAAACGGAAAGAAAACAAAAAAGAGAAGGAAGAAAGGTAGGGGAGATCAGTTGCGATTTTTCTCTCCACCAAGGTGTATATTTGATATATATTTATTTCGTCCACGATGTGGAAATATGCTTCCCACCTGGCGTACTGATAGGGGCAGTTGACCCCCCAATAAAATTCAAACGTGGTTTATTTCTAATTCGATACCAGTGATTTACAAATGTTGCTGAAATGGCATGATTTTTCCTGAGCTTCCGGGGGCTCCGCCCCCTGGACCACACCAAGGGCCCTAAGGCGGGCCCTTGATGCTCATCTGATCGTAATTTAATGCCTAAAACCCTGAGCTTCTGGGGACTCCGCCCCCTGGACCCCACTCCATTTATTAATGACCTGCCAGTGTCACAAATAAGGTATCAAAATATGCTCATCTGACCGTAATTAAATATGCCTAAAAGCCCTGAGCTTCGCCCTAAGGCGGTCCCCTGAATGCTCATATGACCGTAATTAAATGCCGAAACCCCGAGCTCTACTTGCTTGCTCTACCCGATCATATATCTTTAGCCCCCTCCCCACTTTGAAAAACGTTTCGCGGGCCCTGCATGTGACATGTAAGAGTGGTGGTGATGCCGATTTTTATCTGCCCCACAAAAAAAAACTTGCTTTGCTCATTACGCCACTGCTGGTCACCATTACGTACCAATATTTGGCTCGCATAATTTCAAATTTGGGCCCCCCTAAGAAATCCTGGATCCGCACCTGAATCTCCCCTTCTCTCATTTTGATTTACAGCTAGAATTAGAAACACCCAGCGAAATGACTGAAATTTAAAAGTTTATCTTTTACTTTTTTTCCAGACGAGCTGCATACCCAGCAGAACCCGAATCAAAAGAAACTTTGGAGATTCCTGACGAATGGACACTGACCGGTGATGTAGAAGGACAGCGTTTTCTCCTCTACGATTCCGGGCCAGGGCAAGACAGGCTGATATTGTTTGCCACTGATTCCCAACTACGACGTCTCGCCATTGCTAGCACGTGGTACATGGATGGCACTTTTTCCAGGGCACCCGCTATTTTCACACAGGTATGTATGGATGTAGTAAAGAAGCAAAGACATGACTCTTTCTATAGTCGCCCCCTCAAAAAAGTTGTCGGTGCCCGATCCTCTCTAACCTCCTCGAACGCTCCTATCGAGTCCCCTGTTTCATTTTAGCGTATACACTCTTAAATCCTCTCTGCACTAGTTTGTTATGGAGGGATTAGACCTCCCTGCAAGGTCACTGGCAGGTGGTTATCTCATCAGATCAGCTCTCAATTAACATAAGAAAAAGGGCATCATGGGGAAAACGGGTACCGCTTAGGCATTGTTGGCTGTATAGAGGGCGCAAGTAGCTATAAGTAGTGCAGTGGGGCTTTAAAACAAACTCGTTGAATTTGACTAGACCGAAAGGGTCTACCTCAGCTGGGTGCAACTATTATTCTACTATTTTTACTGATTCTAGTCGTATTTTGACTAGAACCCAGTCATTTCTGATAAGAATTACGACTAGTCACATTAGTTGTACCCAGCTGACCGAGATTTATCGAAGTTGAATCATACTTTAATCACAATTATGATTAATAAATGACACATTTTTGCTTGGATCCTCTTCTTTATTTTGATGTCACTCATGTGATACATACTCACACGAGAGTGAATAAAGACCACATGAAGCGGGGCTCAAAGACAAAAGGGGAGACATGATGGGAACAGAAGAGAATGGGGAAAATGAAGAAAGAAAGAAAACTCTTCCAATTTTGTTCTTCATTCCTTGCTATTATCATACCCTCGTACGTGTTAGTATTGTAATTTGTTATGTGGAGTGTTAATAGGCTACTTTGCCTAGTGAAGTTACTTTCCTTTGTGTATTTACTTAAAGAGAATTCTAGACCTTGCACTTATGACATATAAAGAAGGGAAGAAATGTGCTTGTTCGAGGGGGGATAGCAGTGGCGGATTCAGGGAGGAATTGGGGGCCCGCCCTCCCAGAAAAAAACAGGTAAAAACACCCTTTTTTGGAAAAAGAAGTTGGGCCCTCCCTGGCGCCCAAGGTGGGTCGGTGGCGGTGGAAAACAAACCCTTCCCGTAGGGAAATAATTTTTCGGGTGCCAAAAAAAAATTGTGCTACTACTCCCTGGCGCCCAAGGGGGTGGCGGTGGTATAAATGTCCCCTTCTTTCGGGTGCCAAATTTTGTTTTGCTCACTACCCTCCCCCCACTGAGCGAAAAATAGACCGACACGATTTTCAAATTTACGCACGAAGTGGCCCCTTTAGGCCTCCTGCCGCCGGCTGGATCCGCCCGGGGATAGGTCTGTATGCTGGTAGTAATCATTTGAGGTGGTCCCCAGGAATGTTCGCCCCCTCTCCTCCAGCTAGACCCTGTTCGCTCGCCTGTACATAGGAATAACCAATATTTATTGTCAAAAGTAAATTCTTAAAATCTGTGTATGCTCACTAGTTTCTCATAAGTATTCGTCAACTTTATTTTCATGTATTGTTTATAATTGAAGTCCATTTTCATTGAAATTGCAGGTATACTGCATCAGAGCAGAAGTTGACGAAGGTGCAGTATCTTGTGTTTATGCACTGATGTCAGGAAAGACTCGGGCTCTTTATATCACCCTCTTCAACGCTCTGATGGAAGCCCTCATTGATAGAGGGTATGATGCACACGCACGTAGGACCATTGTGACAGATTTTGAAGAGGCCGCTAGGAGTGCAGTCCTGTTTTGTCTGGGAATGCTGTACAACTCCACGGATGTTTTTTTCCACCTAACCCAGAGAACATGGTCGAGGGTAACCGACAATGGCCTCAGAGGCTTATATGTACAAGGTAAACATTCACGTTCACAGCAGACACATTTTTTTTACCGCCATCAGCTATGCGCCTGCAGATCAAAACTATAACAAAAAGTTTCCTCTTAGAAATTATGTGGAAAAGGTAGGCCCAATACTTTTTTGTATTTTGTTTCAAAATAAATGTCTGTTAGTTACAATGTGTTATCAATGATGTAGTTTTAGTTCTGACTCTTGGGAAAAGAATCTTAAGATAAAAGTTATATGTTTAGTGTACATGTATAACAACTGGGATCTGGCATACTTTACATATCACAATTAAGAAACTAAATAAAAAAAACCATTGTATATTATCATAGTTTTTATGTCTGAACCTTTCAAGTATTCCAAACTTTCTTGTAATTTGTCAAATTCCTTACAACCTTTACCATTCCCTCCGCTTTTTTCAGCTTGAAGACAAATCAACTCGATGAGTACAAAATATTGGATTACCTTCTAAATGCAAGTCACAAAGCAGTTGCTTATAAATGAGAAATGTTCGTTCATATCTTGTCAACAGATGAGGAAGTCCGCACCTACCTAGGCATGATGGACGGCTTGGCTTTTTCCCTCCTCAAGACGTGCTTCGAGGAATGGCATTCATAAGGCGCATAATGCCCACCCCTGCTCTTCAGCCAGTGGTTGATTCTTTCGACCGTACCTATGTGAACGGAACCGTGCGAGCAGATGGACATGTTACACCTCCACGCTTCCTCCAGAAGACTGGAACGTCCATCAAATTACTCTTCACGATGGGGATCGAACGAACAATGTATGTGAAGGTTGGAATAATGCCTTCGGTAATCTAATTGGTATGTAACGTTTATTTCCCAAATTAAAATTCTATGCAATGCACATTACAACATGTCAAATAGATAAATATCCATGCACAAGGTATATCTCAAAACCTAGAAATTATTTCAAAAACCAAATAGCACCAATGGATAGAGGAACGCAAAATTACCTCATGACGCAATTTTCTTCGACAATGGGAAAGACATTATGAACATGTTGACAAAAGATCGGCATATTTTGCTAGTACGTTCGAAAAACGGGATCTAGAAAGCTTATTTTTGAGAGAAGATGTCATCAAACTTAATTGTAATTAAAATAGAAATATCAAATAATTCTATGGTATTTTGCCTTGATATTCATGCAGTTGCCTTACCTTTATTGGATCTCTATATTTTGATAAATTATTTGTAATTATAAGCTGACGTGCGCGAAGTTTGGACTCGTTCTAGTATACATTTGTTTTAGTTGTAGCGCGATACGACATCGAACTTTATTATTTAGAAATAATGGATTAAACATTGCTTTCTTTAGAAACTTAAATGTGAGCAAAATATGGTCACTATATCATACAGGTATTGATCGGGATCACCTCAATAAGCATTCATAATATTATTTAATCACACATTGAGATTAGATTACACCAAGTGCATGAAGAGTGTAAAAGGTCGAGAGTGATTTCAGTCCCCTATTATATTGCCAATGGAAATCATGTCCAGATGAAGTTATATCATTTTATTTGACGTTTGCACATTTCAAAAGGTAGCTCAAAAAATGCTGATTTAAACAAAGTCTTTACGATCGTTTAATCAACTTTTATTTTTGTTGGAGGTGTTTATGTTTTGCTTTGTTTATTCAGACGGTATAATGCTTGGTATTTATTTTCTTTTTAAGGGCGTGTTCATCCTCCCTTTTGGTCCTTCCTCTCGGCCCTGAGAAAGGATTGGGCATTGACAGATACTCAACTACAACAATCTGCACTGGGAATTCCAGTAAAAAGAAGGAAAAGGAGAAGCTATGTGGCACACCAGCGCAGGCTGAAGGTTCTTTGCCAGTGATACGATGCGGATGGAGATATGGAAGCGTTCCTCAGAGCTATTGGGCCATCCATTAGGATAAATAAAGCCTGGCATCGTGATGAGCAGGCACCATAGTTTGTACCCAACCGATAAATGTGACCTGCAGAAAATCACTATTCATCTATACTGGAATTTCTTGTGGATGAAAGTGGAGTGTATGCTCATGTCACTTTTTTATTGTTGTTGTTGTTGTTTTTATATGCTCTGCTGTGGCTTCAGAGCTACTTGATTACAAAATTAATGCTTATTTTGCATTGCAAACTTCACAATTTGGCAGTAAACAGGGGGAAGGGATCGGTAAACAGTGGGGAAGGGCTCGGTAAACAAGGATTCTGATTTTAGCATCTTAAGTGATGTTACATCCCGTGCATGTTCACTGGATATTCCTACTCGGAACATGCCTATACTCTCTTTGAATTAATTTTGTAAGAGAATATATGAAATATTGTTTGCCGACGTGTGCCGGATATTATTTAAGCTTTCTTAAAATGTTCTGGAGATGCCGTTCAGTAATGTTCTCCGGCTTACCAGTTCTACCTCCATATACCCATTTGCAATATCAATATAATTGTACTTAGTAGTGTGATGCTGTATAATCCCTTGATGTAGGTATGTTATACCCGAGAATATGAAGAGTTTTCTTGCAAAAGGACCTAAATCCACTTTAGCTATTTTGGAGTAAATCAAGGTTTTATTTTATACATTTTCCTTTGTTCTTTCACCATAAGTCCTTCTAATATCTTGAAGAGTTACCATAAAAGGTAATAAAATGACCGTTTGAAAGATCTTGCTGAAATCTTGTATTTTATATAATTTCCTTTTAAATATATTTTTTTTTATGTCGGGACTTTTGCAAGAAAACAGGGATATTGGGCCTTTTGCAAGAAAACATTTGAATGCTTAATAGACTCGTACATGTTATTAGCTGTTCAAAATAAAAGTATCTAACATGATAAGCACCCATCTCTCCATCCTTGTACCCAAGGGCGGATCCAGCCGGCGGCAAGGAGGGGGCCTAAAGGGGCCCACTTCGTGCGAAAATTTGAAAATCGTGCCGGTCGATTTTTCGCTCAGTGGGGTAATTTTTCCACTGCCACCCTCCCCTTGACGCCAGGGGTAGTGAGCACAATTTTTTTTTGGCACCCGAAAAATTTTTCCTACGGAAGGGTTATTTTTACCACCGCCACCCCTTGGGCGCCAGGGGAGGCCCAACTTCTTTCTTTCAAAAAGGGTGTGTTTTACCTGTTTTTTTCTAGAGGCCGGGCCCCTGGGCCCTGATCCGCCACTGCTTGTACCATCCTATTGCAAGGCTACTCAATCATTTACTTTGCCCCACATAGCAATAGCATCTATTTAATTCAATTTAGAGCAACAGTTATTGTAGCCCTTGTTGCCGTGATTCATTTGAATAATCAGAACACCATGACTACCTGGGGTCTCATCGTTATTCATAAGGACTATTTCTAAGGACCGCTATTCATAATAGATGAGGAGGGTCGCTATTCATAATACAAAATCGGGGTCGTTAATCATAACGATCACTAATCATAATGCAAGAAAAGAGTGTTGGTTTTCATAATATTATACCTAATTTATTGTCCTATTATGGGAAGCGCCCTTATGAGTAATGTCCTCAATTTGAATTATGAATAGCGACCCTCATCTCATATTATGAATAGCGGCCCTTGCGAATGATGGTCCTTATGAATTATGGTCGCTATGAATAGTGAGGTTACTCTGAATACCTAATCCTTATCCCCATCCACTTGTCACCTTCTGCCCCTCTTTGCGGGATAGTACACCCTGCCCCGTGGACTGTACCCCTCCCGTGGAGTTTTGTGCTCCTTGCCCGCTTTAGTGTAATCCACCCTCTACCCCCATCTTTGGTTAATTATATCCCTGCCCACCTTGCCCTTGAGCCCTTTCCTCTGCATTCTTACTTTGTAAACAAATTATCCAAAACATCTTTCAATTTGTTTCATCCACCCTGTTTAACGGTGCCTATTTATTTTAAAAGCTTATTTTGCAATCTTTCTATTTCAGAGCAGTTTGACACATGTATCATACGTTTCCTGTTTGAGCTGTAATTGATTTCTAGATTGTTATTGTTATTCAGGATATTTACCATCCAACAATTGATATGTAGGATTGTTTTTATGTTATAATGCTCCCTGTTGCATCACCATTTGAGAGTGTTTTGGCTATTATTCGGCTAGCAGGAGTAAGAGAATGGTTTCCAATCCTTTTTATACATATTTTGCAATATCAGCATAGATTCTTTGATATGTTAATAATTGCATGGTGCTCAATCCTCTTGTTTTTGAGTTTGGTTTTAAAAGATTCTTTGATCAATATCTCGGATGTCTGTTTTGTGTGTGTGTTAGTTTTTGAAACAATTCGGAATGACGCATGACTTTGTACTTGCATAGTTATGCATATCCAAAATCTGGTTAAAGACAACCGTAAGTTCTGGGAAAGTATTTTTATTGTGTGTTTTCCCATTGCCCCCCAGTTAGGAAGAATGTTATAACTTTTTAAAAGGTTCCCTGAAA
Organism: Mesocentrotus franciscanus; assembly: GCA_037976565.1. Lineage (NCBI taxonomy): Eukaryota > Metazoa > Echinodermata > Echinoidea > Camarodonta > Strongylocentrotidae > Mesocentrotus > Mesocentrotus franciscanus. Next base: position 13,562,575 of record CP137672.1, on the reverse strand, counting down.
GGAGTTGCTCGTTAAATGCCTTTAGTTTATAATTGATATTAGTAATGACAAGAAGTAGCTGAAGTGTTCGGGCTGAACATTCATGCCAGAATAAATTGAGTTTGGTCCCATAACTCGTTTCTGCATGCAGCGCACGTGCCTGAGGGACTTTCGCCGGTGTGCAAATTTATAGATTCGATAATCCTAAATCTTGTTTATGTACACCTAATCTAATTTCACAATGCTTTGAAACTGTTTATTTCGAAATGTAATTTGATGATCAGAACTCCAATGAAAATTTGATTGGAATTGAGATAAGAAGAAGATAAACCGAGTAGAAAATGATGTTAGGATCATGGAAATTAGGCCTATACAGTTTGTAAAATAATTAGGTTGAAACAATATGAAGATAATTGTGATAACGGTCTGTTCTTTCAGAAAAGGATGGTAACATTTGATAATATATAACATATCTGCATCATGGAAATTGTTTGGTTGAATATGTGATGTAATTTTTGTAATTGTTATTTGAAAAGTTAAGAATAAAGAAAATGAATAATAACACTGTTATTTTATTATCTTTATGGATTTAGTTTAACCTTTCTGCTTATTCCCACTTTCACAAATCATTTCGTTGCAGTTTGATGTTAGTTCCTATGATGAGCCAATTGCTCTTCTTCCGATGGCTCCGTGTGTCACTTAAAGTCAGTGAAAACAAAGTACTCGAATGAGACGGGGTGCTTTACACACTAATATATATATATTAAAGCTACATACACTTAACTGAAGGAAAGAAACCTATAGAAAACGGACTGGATATTATTTAAAATACTATTCTAAACAACAATGTACTACATGTACTACATTAAGTTACATTTCATGAGAGAAATAGAACTCGAGAGGGGGAGAAGATAAGAAGTGAGGAAAATGAAAGAAGACTAATAGCATGAGAGGAAAGAAAAAAGCTAGGAAGACAAGAAAAGGATGTAAAAAGGAAAAGGAGGAGCAAGAAAGAGAAAGAGAGTGAGAGAGAGAGAGTTTGTTTTGAGCTTTGGATCAGCTAATGTGCAATACATGAAACAGATTTTGAGCGGAGTAATTATCTTTCGGTGGAGAACTTGCATAAGGAGCTATAATTTGATTTTTTTTTTAATCAAACATTATGGGGACGAGCAATAAACGGCTGAGCATTTGTCTTCTGTAAGGCACTTTTTAGGCAGAACAAAAATTAATGACGGCAGAGCAATATTTATTGCACTCATTGCCAGAGAGCATTCATGTCTTCCACAAGGCACTTTTGGATCAGAGAGCAATTTTATTGTCGGCGGAACATTTGTCTTTTACGAGGCACTCCTGATAGTACGTCGGCGGAGCATTTGTATTTTACGGGCACTTTTGGCGGAGCAAATGTCGGAGCAAATGTCACCGGAGCAAGAGTCGCTTCATGCGGAGCAATTGTCGGCGGAGCAAATGTCGGAGGAGCCATTGTCGGCGGAGCAAATGTCGGAGGAGCAATTGTCGGGGGAGCAATTGTCGGGGGAGCAAATGTCGGCGGAGCAATTGTCGCTTCATGCGGAGCAATTGTCGGAGGAGCAATTGTCGGCGGAGCAAATGTCGGGGGAGCAAATCGGGAGCATTTGTCGGGGAGCAAATGTCGGAAGCAATTGTCGTCGGAGCAACTGTCGTTCGAGGAGCATTTGTCACCGGAGCATTTATCACTTCATGCGGAGTAATTGTCGGCGGAGCAAATGTCGCGGAGCAATTGTCGGAGGAGCAAATGTCGGCGGAGCAAATGTCGGCGGAGCAAATGTTGGCGGAGCAAATGTCGGCGGAGCAATTGTCGGCGGAGCAAATGTCGGCGGAGCAATTGTCGGCGGAACAGTCGCGGAGCAAATGTCGCGGAGCAATTGTCGCGTTTTGCGGAGTAAATGTCGGCGGAGCAATCGTCGGCGGAGCATGTGTCATGGATTCATATGAGTATGAAAGTTATATGATAATCAAAGCAGTTACGACAGGTTTATCTCCAAGAGAATCATGCGAAATTTAGCAAGCAAAACTTTACAATATCATGACTATACAGCTTACTGCTGGATTGCATCTTAATATATCTTGTATATATTGTACTCAGGGCTCAAATTAATTTTTTGTCCACGGGGCTCTTCCAAAGAGCCCCGAGCCTTCTCACGGGGCTATTTTAGTACTGACAGGGGCTCTTTTAATATAAATTTCCATTGAATTGGTACCCATGATACTCTTTGCTATTTCATCATTATCAGGGGCGGATCTAGCTCTTTGCTAAGGGGTTGACCCAATGACGCTTCGGAGCATCGTCCACGATCCGCGTAGCGGCGAGGCGATTTTTTGTTGTTGCTATTTTGAACCCCCGTAAGTGATGTTTTCCTGGCATCTACTAACACAATGGAGACCATAAAGAGCAGTGCATGATAATGTCTTTTTAATCAAGTAACAGTTTTAAGGGGTGATGACGATGCGGGTCTGGACACATGATGGCGTTTTTCCATGCACATATCACATTTTCACTTGGCAACCCAAGGAGGGGGGTTTAACCCCTAGATCCGCCACTTATTATCATTTATTTAAGTCGGCATTTCCTCTTACAGCTTTAAATAGGGGTTACTGTCGACTTTCATCCCGAGATGGCATTCTCTCCGTTTCTTCCTGTTCTGCACATTTCCCTTATTGGGCCTTATCATTCAAAGCAACCTTATTAAATTTTTTCTTTAGTCTTTACTATATCCTTCCAGTCTTCCACAACATCTTTGGTCTTCCTCTCCTTCTCAATATTGATTTACTGGTCAAGGTTCATTATTTTCTGGTCTTTTGAATCACCAGATTTCAGAGGATTCATGCTTTTCACAACGAAAACTTCTCCCTGTTTCGGTCCTTGCGCGATCGCCTCTAGCTCCAGCAGATATGTGGCGGCAGCGTGCACACCGGCCGATACTACCGCGGCGCGGTATAGCCGCTGCTGATGGTCGCACTGCACTGCAAGCTTCCGTTGTTTGTATCGGTAATACAGTCATAGAGAATCTGATGTGGAGATGGGAAATATAGCGCCCTCTTGCGGCGAATAAGCGCACATTTGTTTAAAATATGAGCGAGAAATCCGGCACGCTAATCTAACTTCCATAGTTCCATTTCATTGGTTTAAGGTTTGAAATACATATTAAGTTGAAACTCAATATTGTGTGAAAGTTATAACAGAAAAGATAATCTTTATTCTATAATTCCACGGGGGCGATTTTAATTTTGCAATCGCCCCCGTGAGCACTCTGACGGAGGCGATTATGTAGCTCACGGGGGCGAATCGCCCATCGCCCCCGTGTATTTTGAGCGCTGATTGTACTTCAAATCCTCGAAGTATGGCATGGACGTCTCGCAAGCCTCCTGACATATGGTGCCAACCTGTCACATGGGGTAGCTTGCTTCGGTGGTATAGAAACCCGCTGGAACAGGTCGCTGTTTCATAAAAAGCGTTGCCCCGCTGCATTACTCCATCCATCCCAACATTCCAGCTCTTTGAAGGAAGACTCGATTTTCTGTTTCATATTGCCATACCTATAAAACAAGACAATCAACAACACAACATCGATCAATTATTATTTCATAGAGGTAAATGGATAAGACGGATTATGTCCAGCAATTACATCAGTCACCCTGATGAGCCATTGCTTTTTAAAGCGAGCCCCCCCCCGAAAAAGAATTATTAAAAAAAAAAACGACCGTCCCGCATGTCATGCATCCTTAAAATTATCAAAGTTAGTACAACTTCCACCAAAAAGTTCTGTACCTTTTCAGTTCATGAATATAACCGGTGATCAGGGTAATTTACATATAATTTATGTAGGTATTTACAGATATATATTTCAGATCCAACGGAAAGTAAAGTGAAATCGTGGTCACTTCGTACAATCCTTTCTTCAGATTTTCACGAATTCAAAGCATAATCGGAATAACGATTGCACTGCTATAGTGACTTCAGACATATTATTATAACAAATTGGAAGTGAAATGAGGTGAAATCCTCGTGATATCGTAAGATCCATTACGATTTCACTATTGTGTTATCATTGAAAAGCCTGCTTATTTCCCTTTACCATGACGCTACATCTGTAATGATTTTGTAATCATGGAATTTGCAGTATACACCTGAAAATGGGGCCAAGTCAACAGTGAAATGTTGCAAAATGCATTGTCATTGTCAACAGTGAATCTTTCAATCAATTTTTTGGAAGATGGATTGTGTTAAAGTTTCAACTTTCAAGTTTCAAATTAATTGATACAAATGTACAAGGTCGGATTATCATCAGACAGGTAAAAAATATGTAAAGATGGGAATGGGCATAGCAGGTCGAATAATTTACGCGATTCGTGTAGGCATATTAGCACTTACACAATCCGATCGTGCTATATTGGGATTCCTGCTAGAGGCTAAAATTGTCGCTGCTTGTTGTGCCATTTCTTCGTTTCGCTCATATTCCAACGACAAATCTTCGCCGGTAGCAATGTGATATCGTTTTCTGGCTGTGCTGCTTACGGTAAAACATTCAAACCAAACTTCCAAGCCATCAATGGCACTCAGGCATTTGGTCAAAGCCGTCGAGATTGTTCTCGAAACAACCCACAAGAATAATCG